>JANTPZ010142966.1:0-17626 GCA_025593235.1 Vachellia pachyceras
GGAATCCGCTGCAATAATAAATCAGAATAAAACATGGAAAAATGTGATTCAATTAGTATTAAGAGACAAATTAATATTCAAACTCAATATATATATATGTACGTATGAAAGTAATATATATAGATATCATGCCATCCTTTTGGAGTTGTACTTGGGGGGGGGAATACATCGAAGAATTGAGGGCATTCATCATGATTATGACCCGCTACGTTCTTTTAATTTGCTTATGATCCATTGAAGACAACAGATGGATATAACCCAGGAAATTACATAATGGAAATTTGATGATATAAAGGCTTCTTCAAGTCTTGATTCAAGAATCAAACTCTAATTAATAATATTCTTGATTTTTTTTGACCTGCTAATAAAAAGACGTTCAAATGAGTCATGCTATATAGAATTTGAGAGTTTCTAACTGGAATGAAAATGATAGCACATGGCATGGATCGCGTTGAAAAAGAAAGAAATAAAGAAATAGAATCACAGTGTGTGTGTGTGTGTGATGTCTAAAGAATAGCCATTTCAAATTTATTTAGATGCATCATTAACATTTCTGAAATATGCAAAAATTTCAAATTCATGGAATCACATAATTTGTTCAAGTTTATCAGTTTGATTTTAAAAGACATAACATATAAAACCTAGACACATGTTTAACACCCTAGTTAACTAAAAATAATGAGTATAGATATTAGGCAAGGTGATATTCAGCTACAAAAAATAGAATATTTAATGAAGGAGTAGTCCTGCAACATCCATAAATCCTGTAAAAGCATGTAATTTAAACAATCCTCACATTGAAAATGGAGTAAAAAGGAGTCACTGAAGAAGAAAATCAGCCCCTTCAACTTCCAAAGAATACTAATCAAGGATTGAAATTTTGAAGTTTAAAGCTTACGGCCATCTTCTTATCTGGCAATCTTATAGATGATCGACATTATAAGGAAGCAACGAAGAAGGGGAGGAGGAAGAACCCAGAAATCTTTTTTTTTTTATAAAAAAAAAGCATATTAGAGCAGGAGGAAACTGAAAGAAGGGAGAGACAAACTGAAATGGCAGAACACAGCGGAGGACGGAGACGGACGGCAACGGCCGGCTCCAGGAGCGGCAGCAACAGGATGGACGAGGAGCGGCAACTTAATTACAGGTGGCCGGTTAACATCAAAGAAGAAAGCAGAACAGAGTACAGTGACGGATGGCGATGGAAGATGTGGAGCAGCGGCTTAATATAGAATATAGTGTACACACACAACGGTGCTGTAAATGCATGCGTGTTTAATCAAAGAAATGCAAAGCCATTATCATCTTACTGAGTTTGCTTAACCCTCTGTGCCTTCATAACAGGAATATTATGAAAGAATAGTGTCATTAGTAGGAGTTGTTGGGAGGATTGATTAATAGAGAGAGACTTGTGGTCAGATAGTGAAACCGATGCGAAACTCAGATATGTATGTGAGAAGAAGTGAAGCTCATGGAGGTTCTTGTTTGGTTTGATGGAAGGGAAAGGAAGGGGATGTATAGGAGGGGATGGTAAGGAATGGAAGAAGATAAGATTACCTTGTTTGGTTTAGTTAGAGGGGAAGGAAGGGGAAGTATTTTTAATGATCCTTTGTTTGGTTCGAGAGGGGAAGGGAGTTAATAATCAATTTACTATTTTACTCTTACATGTTAATTTATATTTATTTACTTATACAATTTATTAAACTAGTTTTTACACATGAAAATTAATCATTTCTATTTAATTAATTAAAACAATTATTAAGATACTTCCCTCATATAATATATTTAAATAATTTAAATATATGATTTATATGTAATTTAATTTCACAATACTTAGTTTATGATTAACTTGCCACCTTACTCCAATTTAATTTATGACTACTTGCATTTTCAGTGGCATAATATGCTTTAACTTGCATAATTTGCCATAAATCCAAAATTCTTTTTTATATATCACCAAGCCATAAAATGCATAAATCCAAAACATATGTATCCATAACATATCAAATAATAACTTATACAATTTATTAAACTAGTTTTTACACATGAAAATTAATCATTTCTATTTAATTAATTAAAACAATTATTAAGATACTTCCCTCATATAATATATTTAAATAATTTAAATATATGATTTATATGTAATTTAATTTCACAATACTTAGTTTATGATTAACTTGCCACCTTACTCCAATTTAATTTATGACTACTTGCATTTTCAGTGGCATAATATGCTTTAACTTGCATAATTTGCCATAAATCCAAAATTCTTTTTTATATATCACCAAGCCATAAAATGCATAAATCCAAAACATATGTATCCATAACATATCAAATAATAACTTATACAATTTATTAAACTAGTTTTTACACATGAAAATTAATCATTTCTATTTAATTAATTAAAACAATTATTAAGATACTTCCCTCATATAATATATTTAAATAATTTAAATATATGATTTATATGTAATTTAATTTCACAATACTTAGTTTATGATTAACTTGCCACCTTACTCCAACTTAATTTATGACTACTTGCATTTTCAGTGGCATAATATGCTTTAACTTGCATAATTTGCCATAAATCCAAAATTCTTTTTTATATATTACCAAGCCATAAAATGCATAAATCCAAAACATATGTATCCATAACATATCAAATAATAATAATATTGTGTACATAGGTGTTCATATAAATTACAATCACATCTCACAATATGTCAATAGGACATTAAAATTTCAAAGAAATGGAAGCTAAAGCAATAATGGGTAAATTACAATAAGAGGCACAGCATCAAACAGCTTCTGGGCATTGTTAAACAACTACATACCTGCTGCCTTAAGAAGCAAAACTAAAGCTGGTGGTGTCTTCAATATGAAGGCAAAGCTTTTATCCTGCGAGAATATAAAATATAATAGTGAAGAAGCAAGAAATTAAACACCCCGCAAAAGGCAAAGAAGGGTGAACAGAGAGCGAAGGTAGGAGAGAAGATCAACACATCGTAGACAGTGATTTCCACATGAAGAAAAGTAACTCAGTGAACTCAGCGAACGAACAGGGCATTGCCAAGCGAGGTGAACTAACGACATGCAATCGTTGAGAGGAAGAAGATGAGGTATTCTTCCTGATCAGAGCAGAGAAGTCTGGAGAGCAGGGAGAATAAAGCAGACAGGCGAGAGGTCGCTTTTGACATGCGATGGGTACAATAGGAATATAACAAATTTGGTGGGGTATTTTAGTCCCAAATTTTGGCTTCCCTAAAAAAACCCCAATTTGGAGGGAATCAAAATAAGGGGAGGAGAGGGAATGGAGGGCAGATTTTTGGGTCCCCTCCCCTCCAAAATTTCAAACCAAAGAGGGGGAGGGGCTCATTTTTCATCCCCTTCCATTCCCTTCCTCCAACCAAACAACCCCTTAAGAAGACGAAGGTGAAAGTGAAAATGGTCGGTAAAAACAAGAGAGAGAAGGCCATCTATGGAACAAGAAGATCAGAATCCATATTTGGGCTCCTGGATTGCGCTGTGTGGGCCTCGAATGATGCATATTTGGTGGGTGAATATCACTTAGACTTGTTTGAAAGCTATTTTCAGAATAGCTTTTACAGATTTTGAGGTAAAACTTAAATTTTGGAGAATAGATTTTGAAAATATAGTTTTTACAGATTCCGAGGCAAAACCTAAGTTTTGAAAAGTGATTTATGCTTGAGAAGTTATTAGTTTTTATGGATTCCGAGGCAAAAAAGTGATTAAGAAAGAAGAAAGAGAAATGATGAAAAGTAGGAAAAAGGAAATAGGAGTAAGAAAAGGTAGGAAAGATGAAAGAGAAAGAAAGAAAATGTACGAAAGAGGAAAGAGAGAAGAAAAAAAAAGTATAAAAGAGGAAAGAGGAAAGGGAAAAGTATGAAAGAGAAAATAGGAAAAAGTATGAAAAAGAAAACCTAGGTTTTAAAACCTAGATTTCAAACTGAGATTTTATGACCAGATAGCTTTTCAGAAAAAATTTTGTACTTAGACACAACCTAAATTTTAGATCAAAACCTAAATTTTAAAATTAAATCTAGATTTTGAGAATAAATTGCAAACAAGTCCTGTTCTTTCTCTCGTTCCCGTGCTTAGCTTCACTTTTCTTCCCATACCAGTCACATGCAACTTGCAGTTCCAGGCGTCTTATTTCCATATAATTTCTATTTACATGTCACTTCATTTATAGCCTACTCCAACTAGCCTCAAGTCTATTAATCTTGTTGATTAATGTTAAAATTATATGAGAATTCAGCAATTATACATATAAAAATATGTTAACAATATTATTTAATTTATGAATAATCTTAATAAAAATTACTTTCAATATGTCAACATATATTTTATTTTCCATTAAAAAACATTTTATTTGTTGGCAAAAAAAAACCCTTTTATAGAGTTTGAAATATTTATCTAATTTTTTTTATAGATAGAGTCTAGTCTAGCCTCTTAATATTATAAAGTTTTTTAAAAATGTTTCAAAACATTTAAAATTTCAATCTCAGCATTTTTTTATTAATAAAACCAACCATATTAAAATTAGAAAAATGAAAAGGATAATTTATAATTAAGAGATTAAAATGAAATCTTACATAAACTTAGAGGATTAATGCTTTATTTTTGCCGATTTTCCCATACTACATCATACAACTCTCAAGTATCAAGACTCGTGAAGCGTAGCTGACAACCTTGTGTTTTATATTTATCGAAGGCACTGACAAGAAGAATCACCGGAACTTCACACGCGCTAAGCTTTCCTTGCTCTTTTTCCTCCTTTGGAATTCTCTACTGACAACCAAAACACAATGGCACTGAAAGAACCAATTTTTCTCATAAATTCCATGGAAGCTAATAAGCTATTATCATGAACAGTATAGAACCGTCAATTAAATTGAAGGAAAAGATTTGCTCCCTTCAGAAACATATTGCCTGGTTAACTATCCTTGAAGCAACGCGAAACAGAACTCATAATTTCAAACTTTCCAACAGAGACAGAAAGTGTGAAGAAGCTATGACCATAATGTAAACTTGAGTAAACCAAAGCGAAGGATCATTATGATATGAAACAGAAATAGCAGGCACCTTGGCACGGTTTCTCATCATCTAGATTCAACAACCTATTTACAGCACAAGTTTCAAAGAGGACAAGAAAATATCATCTCCCCAAACTACAACAACTAAACTCCACTTAAATGAATCTAAAAGTGTTTATATGGACATGAAAAGCATCTGATCACGCAGAAGCAAGATTGGCTGAGTACAACTAGGGCTATCCAGAAATTAAACCACTGCTAGTTTCTAATCAGATTCGCTGCTATGATGGCTTGTGGCATATGAGTATTCAAAAGTTTAGTTGGGTTGAGGTTTTGGTGTTGATGGATAGGAGGAGGGCTCATCAATCCTGCATCCTCAGCGACACGAAACATAGTAACTTTCAACACTACTTCCTTCATTCTAAGAAGTTCAAAAACACAGACATCCCCTTCACCTAAATTATTTTCAAGTGAAAATTCAAACCACCCTTGGCTTAACTTTGCTCTCCCTCCTCTGTAAAGGCAGCGAACGGGCCATTGTCTTCCATCAGAGATCTGGAGTTTAATGAATCCTGAAACCCCATTCAAATGCTTTTCTGCAAAACAGGATGGCAAATACTGCAAAACAGATGTTTTTTTTTTTGGGGGGGGGGAGGTGTTAGTATCATAAATTCAATATTAATAAACATATTAGTCCTACTAGGTTCAATGGCTAACCATTATGCATCCCCTATATAAATAGGAGGGTCTTAGGACAACCCGACAGAAAGGATTAACTGGTTCAAACGCTTTTGCTGAATTAATTGCCCTTTCTCTTTCTTCAGCTGTCACAGTTCTCTTTCTTGCAGAAGCACTTTCGTAAAATCTATAGCGCATTGTCCCCTCTTCTTCATGTTGAGCTGAGGGTTCTTGTCCATCTGCACTACCAAACATTACAATAATGAGTAAAATTAATGTCTAGATCCCCAGATCACAGAAAAGGAGGGGGAGAAGAGTAAACAAAGCTTACTAGGATCCATTTTCCGCTTCTTTCTTATAGTTTTTTTTACTCTTTGCATTTCCTCATTAGAGAAACGCAATTTCAGCTCTTCAGTAGACTTTTTGAACTCAACTGCATTAAACTGAACACCTATATTTCTGCTTGATTGGTTGTCTTGAGAATTGGCACTCTTAGAAGAAAGAGAATTCCCTCCATCTCCCCAGTTTATGGAGTTGAGTTTAGACCCATGGAACAAATTCTGCAATGCTGGAGTTGCAGGAAAGGCGTTGTTCTGAAATGCACCAGGAGTAAGGGGTGAAGGTGATGAATCTAAGAATTCAATGGAGTCTTCCTCATCTTCAATATCATCAAAATTAAGATGTTGATTTGGAAAGAAAGTCCCTTCATTACTGCTTCGTGTGTTTGATTGGTAATTTATCTCACAAGTAGCCAAATTGAAAATATGAACATTGAATGATGATTTCCCTTCATATCTGAAAATCAGCAAGTAACCAACACCAATGGAATAGCGTTGAATGAATTCCTGCCAGCCATCAAGGAGCCAAAATTTGTTGCCCAACCTTTTTAATCCTACTCGCCAGACACTGCCATCTGGAACAGTGAGGGTAGCAACTGTAGAAAGCTCACCCCCCAATTTTCTCAGAAAATCATCTGGAATAATCTGAAGTTCAAAATTCATGTTAGATTCCAATTATCAGTGGATATTTGTGACAAAATATATTGGTAAGAAAACTATCCAGATTGCCTTAAGTTGCCTCGTCATCCTCACCCCATGAAGACACAGGAAAAAAAACAAAACAAAGAATTTGGGATTATATATAACAATGATGTGTAATAAATTGTAATAATGATTATCATTGCATTTAACTCAACCAAGAATGAAAACCAGACTAGTTTACATCAGCCTATGAAAGAGCTTCCAAAGAAAGAGAAACCATACCCTAAGGTAACTTTCAGGCAAAACCAAAATGCTTCAATAAAAAATTATCGATTTAAAGGCAGCATGATTAAAAATAAACAAAAGGACCCTTTCCATGCAGTGAAACTGAACACACAATTGAGAAACCTTCAATAGCAAAAAACATCATCCAAAATTCTTATTTCAACAATGCAAGAGCAAGATTTTTCTTGCTGTAGCCTCCTAGCGATCTTTCAAAAGGTCTTCTAAGCATGCCAATATCAGAACAACAGTTTGTTTCAAAGAGAACAGAGACTTTACAGTGATTAATGAAACTCAAATAGCAAGTTCATCGAGGAAGGACTCCTAAATGACTTCATTTGTTACTTTGAAAACAAAACTCTGGCATCAGCACCTAAGCCCTATTTAGAGGTGTTTCCTCCTTAACTTGAAATTATGTTGCGATCCTTGAAATCCTCTCCAAAACACAAGTGAACTCGTGAACTCTTGAGTTATGGAAACCAGTTTTGAGTGCAGAGGAAGAATTTCGCCAATGCACAGCCATTGCATCATACTATTAGTTTCCTGATTACTCAAAAAAGCAGTGCAGAAATTATTTTTAAAGCTACAAAGATATATGCGTTTTTAAGAAGACCCCAAACCTTAGTTCACATCCCCCCCCCCCAAAAATAAAAAGAACCGGGAGAACGAAAACCATCTCACCGGCCTATGTTTTCTGGCGCAACTCCACAAACATGAACCCCAGAAATAGGCAGAAAGACTTTCACCACCAACGAGTATGAAGCACTAGAATATTCATGTCCTTATATCGGCACAATGTTCACCGAGAGAGAGAAAGCAAGAAAGCCACTTAATGTTTAGGGGAGTAGCACTAATAATCAAGCACAACCAGAAACAATCTTCAAAATCCTTAAAACTGGACACCCCCCACCCCCCAAAAAAATCATAATTTTATTCACATTCCAATTCACTGGACATACATTCCTCTTGAGTAGCAGTGATTTTCAGAAAGTACTGCCCTTTATCAAGTGTCTTATTCAGCAAACTATAAATAAAAATTACAACAAAGTGTGCGGAGGGGGATCAAAAATTTTTTAAAGGGGTTTCAAGTTTAGAGGGAGTAAAGGTAGAGTAGAAGCAAGACCCAGAAACACAATTATACCCTTTCACACGCTCTCGGTAAGATTGTTCTAATCCACTAAAGAACAGCCAACACAAACATCAATCACAGAATAAATTCCGGGGAAAGCAGAATAACCAGGAAGCTAGAGAGAGCGGGAAAAGCGGAAAAATTCATGTACCAGCTGCCGGGATTGGAGAGTGGAAGGACAAATAAGCTTGTGAAAGCAAGGTCGCGGCATGCTCCGAGTGTAAGGAAAACCAGAAAAACGCAGGTTCAAAGCATTTGAAATCCCTTTCACTTCCTTCGAAAGAAGAAATCTTTGGGGTTTGCAGAGAGCAGAACTGCCAAAGGTTTCGGATCTACTTCAACCCTCTCCTTCTCCACGCCCTCGTCTCTGATTTTGAGTCAAACAAATAGCGATTTTTAAAACCTCTAAAAAAACCTCCACTTGACCTAGTTAAGATGGTTGTCGACTCGTTCGAGTCCATGACTCGGTGAGTCGCTCCCCCTCCTTCGCGAATCGCGCATGTTTATCCCGTCCCCTTCCTTCCAAAATTTTTCTATGAATACAAGTTCATACAATGTTTATGAAAGGTATAAATAATCCTATACCGATTCATGGTGTAATCTGGGTTACATGATTAAAGCAATGTAAATCAAATTACCTAAATCGTTGTAATCAAAATCAAAATTACATACAATCATATTACTATACTAATCAAATTAAATGAGCTATTAGTGAGTTAAAAACTTGTAAGAGTAAGACAGAAATTAATTTTTTTACAGAAATTTCTTATTAATAAAATATTTGATCTTTCATGTTAGTCATTATTTTAGTTTTGGTCCTTTAAATTTAAACTCAATGAATTTAGTACTTTAAATTTTATTTTATTTAAAATATTGATTCCAGTAATATAATAAAAATCTGTATCATTTTACGCATTCAATAACCAAAATAAATTGGGGACAAGTTTAAGAAACCAAAGATTATATTCACAAAAAAAAAAATTCATCATAAACTACCATGACGTGTAGTATTGAATAATTTTGTTAAAACAGATTCGAATATGAAAAATTTAAGATCTAAAAATATATTTGTTAATATATACAATTATTATATTTTTTTATTAAAAATAATATTTTTTTTAAAAAATGAAACTAAACTGCTCAGACGATACTCAGTTTTGGGGAGAATGTAGTGTAAAGCATAACTAAAGTGGTGTGATTAAAATAGATTATTTTGGTTAGTTTTGGCGATATATTAGTTTTGCACGCTAATGGTTATAACTTGGAACAAGAAATGAAGGCAGGGCGAGAGATTCCAATTCCACAGAGCAAGTGAGCCTATTAAAGAAAAAGACAATAAATTACCAAAATAAGTCAGTTTTCTTATTGGAGAACACATCTTATCCCAAAATCTCCTTTCAGTTCGTTGAATTTTAGGAAACCTGTTATCCAGAATAAACTGTTCTTATTTTTTTTTCTTGCCTTGGATTTTTTATTTGGCCAAATGGCTTAGATTTTGCCTCAACATAAAACTAATTATAATTGTAATGTAAGTTCAAATTATTTTATTAGATTAAAGGGATCAATATTTAAATAAAATGAAATTTTGATGGACTAAAACAACTGATTTTAAATTTATGGGATTAAAACTAAAATAAAGATAGATTTAAATGAAAAATTAGGGAGATTTACTGTTGGGTCCCAAATAAGGGACTTATTTATCAAATGGTCTCAAATTTTAAAATATTTAAAAATGGTCCCATTGACAACACAATACAGCACATGGTGTTGTCAGGGGTTGTCAAGTGACAACACCTCGTGTTGTCAATAGGACTATTTTTTAAATATTTTAAAATTTGGAACCATTTACTAAATATCTTCACTATGTGGGACCTCATGATAAATCTCCCAAAAAATTATACTAACCCAAATGTATATAACAAGTTTTAGTTTAATTGCTGAACAAAGGGAGAACAGAGAAAAGCAATTACCTTATTTATACAAAAGCAGCTCCTTTAGCTCCTTTATTCCATCCATCTCTGTCCCTTTTTGCCTTTACTTTAAAATAATCCCCACGTTCGAAAAAAATGAATGCTCACCTCATTCCATGTAAATATAAAAAAATAGGAAAATTTACTCTTAATCCCAAATAAGTAAGTTATTTAAAGAATGGTTTCATGGAGAAAAATATTTTACATTCATATTATTCTGTTTTGCCTTGAATGGTGCATTTATTTCTTGAAGTTCGCGGAACTCTACCCAATTTACTAAATAATATTGTCTCTTATTTTCAATATAAACAGTAAAATAATTTACTTGTGGATATTAAATAAATTTTTTAAATTAACTAATAACTTTGTGTTGGGTTTTTAAGAATGTCTCGGTAATCACATGCATTGTAACTTTTACCAATGGAAGCCTTCTTTTTCTACACAATCAATAAAATATATTGGAAAAAATTATAAAATTAAGGGATAAAACTGAATGTTCCTTTATGCCGAATGATCTTTCATATTTGTAACCATAGTAAACTCATTTTTCTGGGTTTTCCAAGAGTGTTTGTTTTGGTTAATGTTGTTAATTATTTCCTTTATTTCTTCATTTTTGGTTTTACTTTGGTTTTGACTTAAATAATGGTGTAAGTTTTTTACAAGCTAACATTATCATCTGCTGCATCATACCAGTTTTTATAATTTCAACATATTCTATTACTTTTATTAAAATTATAACTCTTCTGTTCGGTTAAAAGATTACTTGACATGTTTGGCAATGATTGCTAGTTCAGATGCACGTTTAAATAAATTTTTGGTAAAATGAAATAATATCATTCACATATTTATTTTGATTTATGTAAAAGTACTTATCTATTGTGTTTCCAAACGGGTTAATGGTGTGTGATTTCCGCGAGGTGATCTAAACATATAACCAATCATTACATTCAAATAAATCTAAAGTAATCCTATTTCGTTTGAATTATGCTTTGATTCATCTATATTAATTTTAATAATTCGGCGTTGAAATGCATTCAAATATATCAATTTTTTAATATTTTGACTGCCTGACATGATCCTGGATTTATCTTTGATTCATACACTTAGGAAGTGTTCTTTTTTATTTGGTTAAAGTATACATTTGGTCCTTCAAGTTTACGTTAAGTTTTAATTTGATCCCTTAAATTTAAAAAGTGCATTTTTAGTCCTTTATTTTTAACGCCGTTAATTTTATTTAACAGAAAATGTTGAATAAGCAAATTTAACCAGTGATTCTGCTATTAAATGCTGATAAAATATAGTCAAATTTTAAAGTATAAAATAAGTATATTAAATAATCAATATTTAAGTACATTTTAACATCATTTGATTACAAAACGATGTTTGAATTAATTTTTTCCGTCAAGTAAAATTAACAGAGTTAACATTGAAGGACCAAAAGTGCACTTTTTAGACTTAAGAGATCAAACTGAAACTTGGTGTAAGCTTAAAGGATTAAATATATACTTTAACATTTTTATTTAGAAGAATATTTATTCAAGTATGCCATTATTATCAGTTTAATGGGAAAATATATTTACCCAGAATTCACGGCTAATTACTGTTTTTTTATTGAGAAATCAACAGAAAAGAAAATCAATTTGAAAAGAGTAAAAAGGATTAAATATAGTAAATTCCTTTCAGTTTGGGAATACTTTCTTTATTATTGAGGTTGCTTCGCTAATGCATCTTAGGCTGAGATATGAGAACATCAACAAAATTGAACAACAGACAAATACTTTGATAATGACCTACTTGGATTCAAACATTCACCAAAATCACTGTAGTAATTAGCCACTCTTGCAGTATCCGGCCAGGAAAAAAAAGTATAAAACATTATGATTTTTTAAAAATGATTATTTAACTTAAAATAAATTATTTAAATCACTTAATTATATATATCAAATCAATCTAAATTCATCATTTTTATATTAACATGGGACACATGGCAACACCAAAATTCCCAAATGCAACACCTCTGCCTCTTCGAAAATCTCTAAAGCTTAGTATTGAGATGCATATTTTATTAAACTTTTGTTTCATGATGATCTGACTTAGTGTGTGTTTGGAAATTCTGTTGGAAGAAAGGAGTTCCATTGAGAAAAATGAGTTTACGGATTTTTAGATGAATTTGTGGATTTCAAGATTATTTTATGGATTTCGAGATAGTTTTTACGAATTATGAGATGGTTTTATGTCGACTTGCATGTATCGTTGGAAAACGAAAACAAGCACTTATCCTTGTTCCTTTTAGATATGGATTTTTCCCTAACATTTATATTTAAAAAATGATTTAAAACTTTAATAATACATGTTAAATCTTTCTCATTCTATTTTTTTTTCAAGTATATAAAGCCGAATGACTTTTAATTCTGTCAACTTATCGATCAAGCGCTCTACAAATAAAATATACTCATGCGTGTTCGGCCCTTCTTGTTGACGGAGAGACACGCACGTAATTCCAGTACCTCTACGTTTCTTCCGATCGTTTTCCAACAAAAAATAATGTCAGGTCCAAATCTCCTACAGTCCCAAATCATCTTTCCTATCTCGGGAAGCCAATTCCTACATAGGCATCTCTCAGAAACAAAGGTTAATTAAAATGGCTTGCATAGGCATCCATTTGTTGTTGGTGGTTTGATCTTTTCGCATGTTTTAGATCACAGACAAACACATTAACACACCCTGCATCAATTCAATTCTCGTCTATACCTACCTGTAAATGGATATCGTTATTTCCGTATCTGTCTATTCATGAACCATGCATGACTCGTTTTGCTTCATCATTAATTCTCTATTTCTCCTGTTTACCAAACATATTCTACACACACACGCATCTCACGAACGTCTGGCTTTTCTTCAACGTGTTGGGGGATTTCTGTATGATTAATCATGCTGACCTACCTACCATTTGACCGAGAAACTTGATGAAATCATATGCTATCTGTAACATGCACACATTTTTTTCTGGCGCACACACATAGAGATACACACAATACGTTTATTTCCCTTTTATTTTCTGAGTGTTATTCCGCATTGATTCTGTACAGCGAAGAAAAGAAGCATGAGGGCGTCGACAAGGGAAGTAACCACGTCTGGGACAAGAACGATGATGGCGATTATTATGAAGGTTGTTGTGACGGTGACGATGATGTTTGGAGTAGAAGGGTTTGGTGCGAATTTGTTTGGTTCAGACACAAATGGGGTTTATAGTCCATGCGAGGATGCCAAAGTGCAGAGAGGGGATGGTTTTACGTTTGGCATTGCATTCTCCGACAAAGATTCCTTCTTTATGAATGCAGGTGGTCCCCAGCTTTCGCCCTGTGATCGTCGTCTTGATCTCGCCAACAAACCTGCACAGCTCGCTTTGTTCAGACCCATGGTGGATGAGCTCTCCTTGCTAACCATCAATACCACCACCTTCGATCCGGTATCCATTATCATTTCTTTAAAATTAGATCAATCAGGTTCTCACGTTTTAACAAATGACGATCATCAAACTGAGAACGTCATATTATTCTGTTGGTAAAATGAGAAGGATTCTTTGATCCTTGATAGGTTAATGTTTATTTCTCAATTTTAGCCCTGTTATTAATATGTTTTTTGGACAGTCCCTATAGTTAATGTTTAAACGTGGCTTTTCATGTTTGATCAATGTGAACATCATAATATTCCTCTGTTGGTAAAATTCACGTCCTAGAAGGGATCCTTGATTTTCAGTTCAAGTTATCTTTTTTAATCCTTCACTCATATTTCTGCACTATCCAAATCTCCAAAGAAAGAAGTCTGCTTCTTACAAATTAAACCAGCTAATTCTCCTGAACTCTTGTGCATATTATTGGATGTATGTTGCGTTCATAGAATTGAGTAATAAGTTGTTTTTTTTTTTTGTGATCTGCTCAGGTCAAATCTGGAGGATTTATGGTCGCTTTTGCTGGACAAAAATATGCAGCTAGATCACCACCTATCAAGTTTGCTGATCCAAGTCATACAATTACCAGTCTCACTTTGGTAGACACATTTTGCATTGCTCTCTTATTTGTGATTTGGATCCTTCAGAAACATAAAACATTTGGCAAATTGTTATGAACATTGATATTCATTTTTCCCAATAATGAAGGAATTTGTTTGAAACATCTGGCTAACTAATACTGATTTGTAGGAAACTAATCACTCGAGCATATTTTTGTTTGACAATCTAATAACTAGCACATACACATTACTTTTAAATGTTATCCTTTTAAAGGTTATCTTTATGGGGAATGTAATAAGAAACGTGGGTTTTGATTTGATCCTCAGATTCTTGAATTTGGAGAGGGGACTCTACAGAATTTGTATTGGAAAAGCTTCGGATGCGATAAATGCTCAGGAGACAACGTTTGCTTAAACAATCAAGACTGCGCAGTGCCAAATTCCAAGTGCCATAACAATGGTGGGAGTGGGTGCAACATAGCCATACAGCTCGCATTCTCAGGAACAGACAGGACCCTCAATGTTCTCAATTCTTGGTACGGGGTTGAACAGCTACGCCAGTACTCTCTCTATGGCCTTTTCTCTGATATTAAGAATTCCATTATTACACCATATAAGGAGCTTTTCTAACTTTATTTGTGTGCACCGCAACAAGAGGCTCTTTGTTTCAATGCAATGGTATAGTGAAGGGATGACGATTTCTACGACTTGATTTATACAAGAGAAAAAAAATTGATAGGTTCAATTACATGTTTTACTATTTGTAAGGGTTAAATCAGGCACCATCACATGTAGAAACAAAAAATCCAGCGTCTTTGCCAAGGGAAACATTACAAACAAAAGTAATTCCCCAGGGAAACGAGTGAACTGTGGTAGCACTCAATCGAAATATTTCATTGTTTATGGCAAAAGATCAACCTTGTTTTCACAAAAAGGGCCAAACTTCAGGTCAACCTCAGCAAAAACCAGGAAAGCGTGCACCTCGATCGCTAATGAGCTGCTCAATGTCCATTGCATCCATCTTATCACCTTCACAAGTCCTCAAAAATGATCCCACCGGGGCCCCTCTTCGTGGGAATTAGTCTCCTCTATTGCAGGGAATTTTGATCTTTTGAGCGATAGGTTTGGATGAGATAATGTGCCACAGATTTGAATCCTAATTCTGACACCTTGTAAATTAAATTCAAAGGACAAGATAGGAATATATCAGTTTCGGAAGCAGGTCTCGCAATGTTACGTGGACTGGGTTCATATAATAAGCAGAGACAAAAATGACCCGTGGGAAGGTTAGTGTAATTTAAGTCTTTATTCAGCTCTTAGTCTCTTACTAGAAGATTGAGCACAAGATGGAAAGAGAGAACCTGAACTCTTGCAGGAGCAGAGATTATCAAACATGCAGATCTTCCAACATAACGAGGCTGAAGAAACTAACCTTACTGTACAGATTACCAGTGGGCATCCAACCCTTTGCTTTACGGCAACGACTACAATTGCAAATTCCCCGACAAGCTGGACATGTCCATTTGCGATTCTCGTTTGCTTCTAAAACATTTTCTCCATATCTGCACAATATTACTAGAAAATATTAGAATGGCTAACCTCGATCTTCACAGAATCACAGTAAATGAGACAGTGCTATAATTTTTTTCACCTGAATTTAAGATGGAAACAGAGTTTTTGAAACAACCAACAATCTACATGGTACTGATGAAAAAAGAAAGAAAGAAAAATGTTGCTTTCTCAATCTCATCTCAGATAGCTAGAAAATACTACCTCATATACAGGCAATCTCCACAAAGCTGTCCTTGGAGTAACTCGCATTTGCCACAAAAGGTATGCAAACCAAGAGTTTTTTGCCTGCAAGGAAGCAAATGATTTCCTAAAACTCAACAAGCTCGCGGAAAATTTGATACGCCAACTTTACACATTATCTAAAAATCTAGTAGATCTGAGTCTTCAATCAAAATGCTGCTTAAAAACCACTGTTTCCAAAGGTCAACCAACGTAAACAAAAAAGAGATGCATTGCGACAATGCAGATATGCTGGTATCTTCTTCTGATAACAAAAGAATCTAAGTTACGCTTTCAGCATTAGGCATGTTATGTTAAAATAGAAAGTAACAACCTTGCAACATAGAAGGCATATTAGCGAGCATTATAAACTTATAAAACAATATTACCTGCATTGATGGCACGTCTGCCCTTTGACCGGATCATATAAACGATTCCCATCGTCATCATATCCATCAACATACAATTCCCAACCCATTTTACAATCTCCTAGAAGCTTTCCTTGCTCTTCAGTGTAAACTTCTGGATTTATACCTTCTGGTATGCAAATCTCTAAATTTTTTGAGGAGTCACGCTTCTTGGGGCTTTCATAATACTTTCTTGGTCCTAAGCTCTGTATTCTGAAATTCCATAAAAATGGAAATCAGATTACCAAATCTATCGAAGTTTAAACAAAATAAAATTTCAACCATGTCAGGATTACTAACCGAACATGCATTATGAATCTCTGGAAAGTTTTAGAAAATCAATTTAAAAATAATAAAATCCAAAACACGCATTTAAACGTTATATCTCGTAGTATGGCCGTACCATTACAGCACGTAGTAAGCAGAGAAATGTTTCCATCCTATCTGAGATAGGTGACAAGTCAATCGCAGCAGAGAACAAGCAGAAATAAGGTCCAAAAAAAAAAAAAGAGGAGATGACAAGCAGAAGTGAATAAGTTGTTCTCAGCATTTTCTCATATCCAGATGAAAATTATCTTCTATTTCAACCGAAACTAAGAGTAGGATAAAATTATTAGTGGAAGAGACGAGAAGTGAAAGTATACCTAGAAGATCGCCTCGGGGGAACGTTAGGCGCTAAAGCATTCTGCGCCGTCTTCTTAGGGCGAGGGGATTTCTTCTGCGGTACAGTTTTAGGTTTCTTCAGTTTCAGAGATAGGTCGAACACGCCCAACTTCTGTAGCCTCTCCTGGTTCTCCTTGATCCGTTGGTCCCTAATCTGCTCATAAAGCGAAAAGCCTTCTTCATTTCTCATCATATTAGGCGATTCTTCAGCTTTCTCTCGCCGGTAACCCATGGTCAGCAAGAGGAAGGTGGATGGTGGATGGAATATGCAGAATCAGAAGGAGGTTCGGGTGTCCTGGCGGGGAGTGGGAAAGAACGGAAACTGACAAGTAGGCTTACTAACATATACATTAGAAAAATAACCCTTTTGTAATTAAAAAAAAAAAAAGGCTACCTTTCATATATTTAATTTAAGGGAAAATCAGCCCCAGGACCCAAGGAAGCAACAAAACTAACAAATGGTCCCAAGCCTAAAAACAATTGCTGCAAGGTCCCATGGGACCTTTTAATGGTTAAATTGAATTTGGAAAAGACCACATTACCCATAAGCAATCTGTAAAGGAAGGCTCACTCAGAAAAAAGCTGACTCACACAGAGACACTAAGAGGGAAGACGATTGCGCGGGAGTTCTTAAAAAATGGAGACCCTAAAATCGCTG
>JANTPZ010142967.1:0-15881 GCA_025593235.1 Vachellia pachyceras
ACGGAATGTCCTGTTTATTTTATCAACTGCATGGTTTTCAACAACACAAAAATTCAATATTCGCTTCTAATATGCCAACTCTTGGTCAATCTAGTGAGTAATAAGGCACATATAGTTGAACAAGAGTCATGTAAGACAAGAATTTAAAAAGGGTGTTGAACAAACAACAGTCTCTTCGAAATTAGATGCTAAAACAACAGCACTTCTCTCTCTCGCACACATGATTGATTCAATGTATAGCCAATACATTTAACAAGAACAAGGTGGGAGACATACGTAGAATATTTTAATTACGTGGTTGGTAGAAAACAAATGAAGTAAACTCTATTAAGGAACATGAGGAAGCAGATATTTCACCGCGGCCAAAGTTCAATCAGGCGAGCATGAACTCTCGGGAGAGGTTCGCTGTGGCGAATATCGCGTATCAGCACCAGATTATACTCCAAATGGAAATAAACCTAACCCACCTTCTTGGATCCAACCCTGGATGGTTGGTATATACTAATTAGGGTAAGTTTCAGAGGGGGGAATGAAGTGGAGGCAGAAACACACACCATATCTCATTTTCTCTACTCACACAACCCTAATCTCACCCCATCTCAACCCTAATCCATCCATGCAATGAGTAGCTGAGCATCTCCCTTCCTCTTGAAGATGAAGATGGTCTGAGTTTGAAGTTCCGAAAGGGGAGTATTAGTTTTCAATCTGTATTTATGCTATGGATGACTTAGTTTCTGAGTTAGGAACTGTAATTTGTATGTAAATACTTGGTCTGGGTCGAGCCAAACTTGGATTATTTGTGTATTGAACTTGCTTTGTGTTTGACATGGTAGGGTAAAGTCTCATTTCTACCTATTCAATGAGATCTTTGTTGTTCTCTTCTATCTTCCTAGTTGGGCTTGATTTTAGAGGCAATATTGTGTTGAGTTGAATTTTTCACTTTGCGACTTTCGTACACACACTAAGTGTTTTTAAAAGGGTTTTATGGAATGGAGTTCATTGCATGAAATTTCGGATGCAGCGAGTTTTGGGGTTTTCATTACGAAACTTAGTGCAAAAACTAACACTTTCCCTCATATTTTGTGAACTATGATGGCCTAATTCATTTTCAAGAGGAAATCCATTATCCAACATCTTTTACACCTCAATCCTGTTTTGTTGCTTCCACATAATTCAAAAATACCAAAAAGAGATTTTACTTTGTATTTAGCCTTTAGGTACATAGCAATTTTGAATAAAAAACGGTTTTCATTTGCAAAGCGAACTTAAACACAAGCTAAAATCTAGTGGTATACAAAGCTCCATAGAGAACGACCCTAGGGTTGCACCCTATGCAATCCTTGGAAATCACAAATCTTTTGATCCATTTTCAAGGCTAGACAACGACAAAGTTTTATAATCTGTGGTGTAGTCAAATCACCAGAGTTCCTAAAATGAAATAGCAAACATTTGAGGTATCACTTGCTCATAATTATAATTAAGTGCAAATATATCATTTTTCATGACAAATGTACCCAAAATCAAGCTAATCAAAATCAACAACTCTAGTTTCCAAATTAAGCTCAAGAAAGGTCATGATGGGCAAAAAATGTATTAAATGCTTTGGAAATTTAAGCAAAAGTACTAAAGAAATAAAGCTCAATCACCTTCCTCTAGAGAGAGACACATGTTATCCTCTCTCTTTACATTGGTGGGATTCTACATCATCTCACTAATTACAATGCTAAAACCCTATATTTATAGAGCCTATTCAACTAAAGATTATAACCAATTTAATTTATACCCTCCCTATTCATTGCGGGTTGGTTACTTGTCAACATAGGTTTAGCTTACGATGTATATGGAAGCCCTCAACACAATGAAACATGAGGTGCCCAACATGCCCACACATCTTGCAGCTCCTCGATCCACACTTATATTGAAATTCGATATTTTAGCAATTGCAAGGGACACTTAAAAGTTGGCATACACATTCTTAGTGTCTGACTCTGCATTTGGTGCCACTTGAGAAGTATTCTCCTTGTCTTCCATTCTATCTTATCTTTCATCCATCCTTCCATATTCCACATTAATTGTTTTTCTTACAATACACAAAAATTTAAAACAAAAAATATACTCATTTTATCTCTTCTCCTTGAATAATAGTTCACATTGAGACAAAAGGCAACATGCTACAAAGGGAAAGAACCAGTTTGGTTCATAACCCATTGGTTCAAGATTAGCATTGTAAAACGTGTTTAAAGATGTCAAGAGAAAAGGAGAACTTCAAATACAGTTCTTGGCCATCTTTTGAAGACTCAAGAATCAAAGATGACTCTTTTCCAAGAAGGGGAAAATGATGAGAATCTAGAGGGCAGATATGTCAATTCTATTAGACATCTTATTTGGTATTCAACTATCAAGATACGCTTGTGGAAAAGGATAATTAAATCATTTTGTTTTATTTTGTATATAATTTTATTATTTTAAAAGGGTTATTATGTATTTGGTTTATTATTAGGAAGATTTGATATATCTTTTAGATATTTTGAATCATCTAAGAATATTTAGAATATTAGTCATTTATCTTTTAGGATATTACTTTAGATGAAACATTTATTTTTTATCCTACTCATAGGTATAAATACCCTTTTTATGTATGCTATTTTGAGGGAAATTAAGTTGAATAGAGAAAATTGTTTAATTTCTTTTTATTAGTGAGTATTGCTTGTTCTTTGGTGTTATGGATTTAATACCTTGTGACGTTTTCATGTTGTATGTATTTTGGATTGAATACCTCATGGTGTTTTTGTGAGATATTGTGGAGATTCCTTAGGAGATTTCTAATCCTTTGTGCACTTCCTTATCAGGTATGACTTTGTGGGCTCCATAAATAATTGTAACAATTGTTTGCTTAAATTAACGGTGTTTTTATTTTTGCTAGAGACTTTTAAAACTTCATGTATACTTTTGTACTCAACAAAATTTTATGATGCCAAACACTCTCAGTGAAAACTTTGTTGTTAAAATTGCACATAAACACTATCTTTTACTATAAATATTAGGTATATAAAAAGATTGTCATCTTGATTATATCTTTGATATGATCATACAATCATATGGAAGTTTTATTTTTATAACTTATAATCACGGTTCTTATCAGGTTCTAACTTTAATTATTTCCTATTTTTTATTATGATTTCATTGTAAAAATGATGAAAGAGGATGATTGCATATTTATATTAGGGTTCATCTAACTTTTGGTCATTGTAGTTTCCTTCAATTTGGGTTTTGGTCTCTATAGTTTCAAAGTTGTGTTTTTCGTCCTTATAGTTTAGTTCATCAAAAACTGTTAGTCCCTATAGTTTTAAAGGACCTCAATCAAAGTTTAACATTGTTCAAAATGCTAGCATGTCTTTGACATCATCATTTTGCTTATGTGGCATGATGATTGGACATTTACATGAACTACTGACTTGGAATTTTTTTTAGAAAAGCCAGAAGCTTAAAGTAGTCAAACAACTTTGAAGGGAAAAAGAAAAGAACATGAAATGTAAAGAAGGGAAAAAGGGAAAGGGTTAGACCAAAGGAGGACCTACTTGTCGTTGTCAAGTAAGCGTTGCCAATCACTAGAGTCGTCCAAGTTCTGGCGTGATTCCAGCAACATCTCTACCATTATGTTGAGGTTATTGATTATCTCTGTAAGTTTGGTGTTTGCTCTTATTTTTCATATCTCTACATTATAATCAATTTTCTGAGAGTGAAGCTTGTTGTGTTTCTTCATCGTCTGGTTCTTCTTCTGGTACTAAGTGTTATGGTTGCTCTTATTTCTTCTTATTAGTGTTAGATTCGGTTTGAAATTGTGGCTACTAAAAACCTAGCACGCATCTTCATCCTTTTATATATATGTTGGTGTAATTTGTTTGATTCATATATGCTATTGGGTGCTCTATTTTTAGTCATGGAATGTGAGTTTGTAGCTTGTTGTTTGTTGGTGATCTATATTGTTGTTTAATTTTTTTGGTTCCTAAGAGTATGTGATCATTGGTCGCAAGTTTTTTTGTAATGTGTTGTTGTGTAGTTTTATATGGGAATAAGTTCATTTCTAGCTTGAAAAACAGAGTATGAAGAAAAAGTTATATTACCTTATGCTATTTCTATAACTATGTGGTTTTGCTGCAACTACCATTTCAATATAATACTGGAAAATGAGCTGTAAATCTCACTCGTTTTATAGAATTGTGTTTCAGATAGAATTGATTTGACCTTTGCAATTTGAGTATTGGAATGTGACAAATGAGTTTGGAGACAGGGAGCAGTGGCACTAGTTAGGGTAGTGAAGTTGAGGTGAGTGATAATGAGTCAAATGTGAATTTGTTTGATTTTGAGGATAGTGAGGGAGAAAATATGAATATTGATTACTTTAAGGAATATGTTGATTTTGGTGTTGGCAAGGTGTTGGATGAGGTTGTTGGTGGCAGTTCACAAGTTATGAGGGGAGAACAAAATGGAGTAAAGGAAAGAAATGTGGCAGAGGAGGAAATATTGGATATGTTATGCGATTATGAGTTAAAGGAGATTGAAGAAATTAATTATTTGAGTGATGATAAGGATAAAAGAATGGACAAAGTGATGAACAAAAAATATAATCTCTTGGAGATATATATAGAGTTTAAATTTGAATTGGGGATGGAGTTCATTTCACTTTAACAATTTAAGAGTATGGTAAGAGAGTGTGCTCTATTGAATGGAAATGAAGTTTGTAAAAATTGATAAGTTAAGGTGTAGAGTGCAATGTGTACATAAGGGATGTGAATGATTAATGTTTGTAAGTAAAGTAGGGAGGGATTAACATATCGGTTAAAGACATTCCACTCTAAACACACATGTGGAGCATTGATAAAGGGCAAGAATGCCACATCCAAGTGGATTTTGGAGAAGATAGTTAACTTAATGAAGAGAAATAAGAATATGAAGTTGGTCGATATAATCATTACGGTGAGATAGCACTATATGGTTAATGTGTCCGTATGGAAAGCTTGTAGGGTAAGGAAAAGAGCAAAGGCAATGATTGAAGGTGATTACAAGGAGTAATACCATAAGTTGGGAGACTATTACAATAAAGTGAGAAAGTGTAACCTAGATATGTTTTTCTGCTTTAGTTAATGATAGACCACATGAGAACCGTCCTCCAATATTTAGAAGAATAGATAGTGTATTGGTGCTATGAGCGAAGGTTCTAGATGGATGTAAACTTATAATTAGATTGGATGTGTTTCTTGAATAGGCCACATGGAGGAATACTACTTGTGGCTGTGGGACGTGATATAAATGACCAATACTTTCCATTAGCTTGGGTCATTGTGGAGGGAGAAAATTGAGACTCATGGCATGGTTTTTAACTAATTTCTTTGATGATATTGGGACTATGTGAGAATAAATATGGGTCTTCATCTCTAATAGACAAAGGGTACATTTATTTTATTTATGCCAATTTTTACTTGTATATAATTTATGCAGTTATAATCTATGATAGAGTAAGTTTATTAATACCATCTGTAGCTTGGTTTGCAACCCATCCAACAAACAACACATGTTATTAATGCCATTTATGTGTAAAATAATTGAGCCTTTGTGAAAGAGTTAGATGGAACTAGACTTGTTCCTCTAGACTTTGATTGCAGCCTTTGTTGTTTTTTAGTTGAATCTATTTGTAGCCTATGAATTTAGTTGGAATTGGGAATATGGGTTTGATACAGGAATCTATTAATTTTGAAAACTTTATAGATTATTTTCAATTTTATTTTGATTTTCATCCTCTGTAATGTTATTACACCTAGTTATGAATCATCCTCTGGACTCAACTAAGTGATGAAGTTAAACTTGTGGTGGGTTTTTCTATACATTACTGGAATACATAACTTGTTGAGCTTCAATAATTTGTTGTACATTACTAGAATGAACAACTTGTGGAGCTTTAATAATTTGCTACACGTTACTAGAACAAATATTTTGTTGAATTTGCTGAATCATCCTTTATCATTGAAATGTGATGGGTTTTGCTAAGAAGATTAATTTGCTAATAACTTGCAGGGTCATGTTTCGACATTTAAAGAGTTGATTGAAGGTGTTGAACATCAAATCAAAATTTGGAGGAGGAATTGTGGTTTATGACTTAATCCTTCGTGCTGCAAAGTTTACCATGGTTTATGACTTAATCCTTCGTGCTGCAAAAGTGAGCTGACTTAGTTAATCAATCGACGATCACCCAAATAGCATCACAACTATTTCAGACTGGTGGCAAACACATGATGAAGTCCATGGAAATACTATCCCATTTCCATTTTGGAATATCAAGACTTTGGAGTAACCTAGAAGGTCTCTGATGTTCAATCTTGACTTTCTGACATGTCAAACATCTCAACACAAATTTAGTCACATCCCTCTTCATGTTTGGCCACCAATATTGTTGTTTTAAGTCATTATACATCTTGGTAATTCCAGGATGTATAGTATATCGACTCTAATGGGCTTATTCTAAAATAGTTCTTTTAATCTCCTCATCATCAGGAACACAAATCCTCTTCTTGAATCTTAATATATCTGCATCCCTCAATTCATAATCTTGAACATCTCTTAGCTCTAACTCTTCTCGAATTTGCCTTAACCAATCATCTTTCATCTGGGAATCCCTGAGACTTCAGTAAAAACTGTAATCACCTAGTACTGAATTCAAAGCAATAATTCTTTGATCTGGAAACACTTGGAAGTCCCTTAGTCTTTCTAAACAGTAAGGCTCATTCAAGCTCATACAAAAAACATGAATCGATTTCTGACTTAAGGCATCTGCTACAACGTTAGCTTTACCCAGATGATACTTTATCTCAAAATCAACTCCATCCATCTATGTTGTCTGTTATTCAATTCTTTCTAGTCAACCAAGTACTTTAAACTCTTATGATCACTCAAAACCTCAAATTGAGCTCCGTACAGGTGATGTCTCTAAATCTTCAATGCAAACACTACGGCAGCGAGTTCTAAGTCATGGGTTGGGTAGTTCTCTTCATAAGTCCTCAATTGCCTTGAGGCATAAGCAATAACCTTGCCTTCTTGCATCAACACACAACCCAAACCCTTAAGGGAAGCATCTATATACACCGTATACGAATGACGTGGATTGGGAAACGTAAGCACAGGAGCTATAGTCTGCTTTTCCTTCAACTCTTGAAAAGCAGCTTCACACTTATCAGTCCATATGAATGGATGATCTTTCTTGGTTAATCTTGTCAAAGGCATTGCAATATGAGAGAATCCCTTAATGAATCTCCTGTAGTAGATGGCTAACCCTACAAAACTTTCACTCCAGTTACCGACTTTGGGGTTCTCCACTTCAACACAGCATCTACTTTACTAGGATCAATGGCCACCCTTTCCACGGACATCATGTGGCCCAAAAATTTCACTTCCTTGAGCCAAAACTCACACTTACTTAGCTTAGCATATAATTAATGATCCCTCAGGATATGCAAAGCAATGTATAGGTGCTCGCGATGCTCCTCCGCATTCTTAGAATAAATGAGTATATCATCAATGAAGACCACTATAAATCGATCCAAGTACGGCTTAAAAACCCAATTCATGTAATCCATGAAAACAGCCGGAGCATTAGTCAACCTAAAAGGCATGAGCATAAACTGATAATGCCCGTACTAAGTCCGAAAGGCTGTCTTTGGAATATCCTCAGCTCTAACTCGGAGCTGATGGTATCCTGACCTTAAGTCATCTTAGATAACACTAGGGCTCACAAGAGCTGATTAACAAATCATTAATCCTAGGCAAGGGGTATTTATTCTTAATAGTGACTTTATTTAACTATCGATAGTCGATGAATAATCGCATACTTCCATCCTTCTCTTACCAAACAAAACTGGTGAACCCCAAGGAGAAATGCTCGATCAAATGAAGCCTTTCTCAAGTAATTCTTCCAACTGCTTCTTTAGCTCTACCAACTCTGATGGTGACATCCAGTAAGGTGCCTTAGAAATCGGGCCTGTCCCTGGTGCTAACTCAATAGAGAACTCCACTTCTCGGTCTAGGGGCAATCCTAATATCTCTTCTGGAAACACCTAAGGAAACTCATTTACTACTTCAATCTGATCGATTCCCACTTCCTTGTCTTCACTAACAGAGAAGAAGACCACGTAGGCTTCACAACCTCGTCGAACACACCTTTCCACTTGAGCGGTGGATAACAATAAGGGACCCGAAGCTACCGCCACATATGCAAGATTTAAGGGAAAATTCGCTCTTTCCCCTTTACAATCAAGGTGAGCATTATTGGCTGATAACCAATCTGTGCCAATAATCACATCAATACCCTTAAGAGGCAAACAAATCAAATCTATCTTTGAATCACAAATAGCATACTTAAGGGCAACATCCAAACAAGCACTACCTATCACAACGGAAGATCCAGCTGGAGTGGAAACTATCAAATCATAAGGCAAAATGCCGACGTTCAAATTTAATCTTTAAGCACATTCATTAGAGATAAAGGAATCATAGCACCATAATCAAACAATACATGAACTTCATAGCCTTGGAGAGAAGCAGTACCTTGAATCATGTTTGGAAATGCTCAAGCCTACTCTCGAGTCAACGCAAATACTCGACCAGGTACCATCAAGCGACCACTTTACTGAGTGATCTGGCCACAATTAAGAGTATAAACTTATCATTGTTAAAGCCTTAGAAACGGATCAAAACACTTGTGATTTCCAAGGATTGCACTATAGGGTGCAACCCCAGGGTCGTTCTTTATGGAGCCTCAGGAGCAAATGGTTTAATTAGCTTGTGATTAGGTTTGCTTTAAAGATGGAAAAACGTTTTTGATTGTAAACCTTTTATCAAAATTGAAATGTAAAACAAACTTTCTTTTTGGGTTTTTGGATTACGGGAATGCAACAAAGTGGAATAGTAAAACGCAAAAACTAGTTGATGATGAATTCCTCTTGAAAAATGGTTTAGACTATCATAGTTCACAAAAGATAAGGTAGAGTAGTGGTTTCGCACTAAGTTTCGTTATGAAAAACCCCAACAACTCGCTGGGTAAGAAATTCCATGCAATGAACTCCATTCCATGAAACCCTTTAAAAACACTTAGTGTGTTCAAAGAAATTGCTAAGTGAAAAATCCAATTCAAAACATTATCACCTCCAATATCTATCACAACTAGGAAGATAAGAGAGAGCAACAAAGATTTCATTGAATAGGTAGAAATGAGACTTCACACTACCAAGTCAAACACTAAGCAAATCAATACACAAATTAATCCAAGTTTGGAATGACCGTAACCAAGTGTTTAAGTACAAATTACTACTCCCCTTTTGAAGCTCTTGAACTAAGGCATTCTCCATCTCCAAGAGGCAGGGAGAAGTTTAGCTACTCATGGTGGTGAGCTCAGAGCTCTTGGTGGAAAAATAAGGATGCATGATAGTATGGAAGTGAAGAATGAGGTGGTGGCTAGGGTTGTGGATGAGAGAATATGAGAGAAGAGATGAAAAATATGATTCAGAGTGTCGCTGCTTCATCCCCCTGGTCTCTCTTCGAAAATTACCCTAAATAGGGTTTCTTAACCGTTTTGGGTCGGATTCATGGCATGGGTCGGTTATTCTTTCCATTTGGAGCCTGATCTGGTAATTGATGCACGATATTCGTCGCGGCAAACCTCTCCCGAGAGTTCTTTGCTGCATGCTTGAGTTTTGGCCGTGGCGAAAGGTGATATGCGCCACGTTGAAATGTTTAAGAGCTGCTTCCTTACATACTTTACTAGAGTTTCTAAAATGAAATAGTAATGATTGAAGTATCACTTACTCATGATTAGAATTAAGTACAAATAAGTAATGTTTCATGGTAATTGCACCCTAAATTAAAGCTAATCAAAACCAACAATTCTTGTTTCCAAATTAAGCTCAAGCAAGGTCATGGTGGGCTAAAATTGCATTAAATACTTTGGAAATTCAGGCAAATGTAGTAAAGAAATATAGCTCAATCAAATTTTCCCACACTTAAACCTTTGTACTCCTGGACAAAGCTTTTCAAAATAAAACTTTTAATGATCAATGCATTCAGAATCTATCAACATGAATAAAGGATATCAGAATTTTGTTAAAGCATTTGCCAATGAATCAACTAGGATCAAGGAAGAGGCACTAGTAAGATGATCTCTGTGAGAGTTTAATTTAGGAGATTGAATACAAGACACCTCTCTCTTAAGGGAAATGTGTTTATCACTCAGCTCACTTAGCCATGACAATTTTCACTCATGGTCTGCTTAATTCCATCTCTACCATAAGCTTGTAATTATTCTACATCTCCACTACAAGATCAGTACAATTTAAATCAAGAGGACTTTGGGGTTAAAATGGATAATGGGGAGCTAAAAACAATGAAATGGAGTGATGAATTGAATTCTTGAATAAACAGCACTATAGAAAGCTTCTAACGTAATGCTTCTGTAATGCAAGAGTTTGAAAGAAATGTATTCAAGAGTATGTAAATTTCTATCAACTCATCTCTCTTTATTGTTTTCTTCTTCTTACATATATATTTATTATTTTTTCTCTTTTTTTCTTATTTTTCTTTTTTTTTAGAATAATAGTACCGTGATCAACATGTAATGCATACAAATTTCATACTTGCATGTAAAGATATAGCTTCTAATGCTAGTTTCAAGAATGAATGGCTCAAAAGGGTGACAAAGGTTAAGTTTCGCTTTTGGTTTGTGTTTGGGTAAAATGAGGGGTTTTGAAATGAATGCTTCTATCATTTTCACATAATAGTAGATCACAAAGCTTTGATTAAGAATTAAGACAAGTTCTAGAGAGATTAGAATCAAGACAGACCCACATTAATCAAAAGGAAGTTATACCCAATTATCCACACGACAAGGCTAACGTGTCGATTAAACAATCTTCAAGATTAAAAGCGCAAAGAGTCAACTTAAAAATGCTTCAACACTGACCCTTTGTTAATAGCTCGAAAATACAATTAACCAAAAGCTTCATCTCTTAAAATCATGGCTAGTTTTCTAAATACATTATATGTGAAAAATCATATTATACTTCATGCTCAGGAGTATTAAAGGCATAAATTTAAGAGGAACTATTTATTTGAAATTCAAACTAATTTCTGGTTTTTTAAGCACTGAAAGTTTCACCGCGGTTAACAACTAAGTTAGTCGCGGCGAACCACACCCGAGAGGGTGGTTCTATGTGCAAGTAATTTTTCCGCGGTGAAACCTTAAGTTGGTCGCGGTGAACAACACCCGAGAGTTTGAATGCCTTATTTGAGCTACTTTGGTCGTGGTGAAAAAGTAATTTGGTCGCAGTGAAAGTGGTCAGAGAGCAAAAATGCGGTTTAAAACCTCCTAAAAATCAATTTTCTTTACGAAAATTTTTTAAGAAACCTGAAAATTTTCAAAGTTTAAGCAAAATGACCCAACATTGAACTGTTCAAAAGTTCCAATTGCATTTTGAAATTCGGAGTAAAGCTTGAAAAATCCTAAATCCCCCCACACTTAAATCAAGCATTGTCCTCAATGATTAAAGGAAAGGAATCAGCGTAGAATTCACAAGCAATACTGCAAGATCATGCACAAACACAATGGAACATGGAAAACAACAAAGGAACATATATATACAACTGTACATAAGAGTTTTTCATGTTCCACTTGGTGAATTGAAAACTAGAGTTCAAAATGAAAAAGGGTTTATTGAATTCAAACCCAAACAAAATTCTAACTACTTAATTCCTACTGGATAGATTCTCCCAACACTTAAACTATTCAACATTGCATCAATTCATTTCAACAGTAAATATAGAGCAACAGTAAAAGAGTAAGTGAAAGAAAGGAACAACCTGGCAGTCAAGGCAGTTTATGGCTCTCATGGTATGGCTTCAGCAGATGTCCATTAACTTTCATAATAGCTCCAATTCTCTCATCTTTGAGCTCCACCATACCGAAACTATGCACTTTTGTTACCAGAAAGGGTCCATCCCATCAGTGATTGAATTTTCCCGGTTTGAAACTGAAATGGGCCTTAAAGAGCAACACTTGATCACCCACATTGAAGTCCTTCCTGAGGATGCCCTTGTCATGCATAAGTTTGGTCTTTTCCTTATACATTCTGGAATTTTCATAGGCTTTTAATCTCAATTCTTCCATTTCTTATAACTGCAGCTTCCTTTTACTTCATAGAGCTTCCATATCCATGTTGCATTGCTTGACTGCCCAGTATGCTTTGTGTTCCAACTCCACGGAAATATGACATGATTTCCTGAATACCAACCGGTATGGTTGTAATATCCACCCTTTTCTGTAAACTAACGTAGAGGCCAAATCGTTAGTTAAGAAATAAAACAAGGCTCAGAAACAAAAGTAAAAAAAGAAGAGATGTTGATGGACCAAAAAGACCCTGGTCAATTTAGTCCTAAGGCTTTGAGATTTCTAAGGATGTAAGCTAGGGACATAAATGTCATTAGGTATAAAGACCAAGGGCAATATGGTCATTGGATAAAAGAGGCCAGTCCAGTAGTTAAAAGTCAAGTTAAAACCCATGGATAGATAATTCATAAATGGAATAAAGTTATAGGCCGAAAGTCACAGCCAGATTTGGCCCGGTGGATGGAAGTTGGTAGGAATATGAAAGTTAAGCGTGCTCACCCCAGGAGCAATTCCAGGATGGGTGACCTCCTGAGAAGTTGCCCCGGGAATCAGAAACCAAAAGATCAAGGGCCAAAAGGTCAAGGGCAAAATGGGAATTTATGAAAAGTTAGACTGTGAAAGGGTATTTTGGTCATTAAGGAAAGTATAAGGGCATTTTGGTCATTTGACCAAGTCAAAGTCAAATTCAAAAAGTCAAACAGTTGACCAAAAATCAGAAAAATTCACAGATGCCCAAAAGATAGAGCAGAACTCACTGACTACCAGAAATTCAATCGATTGTTGAAATTCGGTCTGGATAAGGAATTATGAAATTTTAAAGATTTAAGGTTGAAAATATTTATTTAAGGTATCAGGAGTTCCCTAAGATCATAAAGCAGAGTCCATAGAAATTCAGTGGAATTTATAGTATTTTACAAAATTATTGCCCAAAGTACGATTAAGGCGATTTTCCTGAAAATGAGGAAAAAGGCCCGAAAATCCCCAAAAATACAATTTATTATAAAAATTAATTTGGGACAATTTAGAAGGTATTTTGGGGAAATATGAAGGGCCAGAATATCAATGAAAAATATAGAAAATTATAAGGCCCTAAAAATGATTTATTCTAAAATAGCTCGTTTTCAGGAGTTTTCGGCAGGATAAAATAATCCTATTAATTTTGAATGGATCAAGGGACAATTTGAGGATGATGATTTGATTATATTTAAGAGGGAATTATGGAGAGTAAATGAGGAAGAAAATATTTTCAGAAAAGCAGAAAAAAGATTTACCGGAGTAGAGTTATGTTTACCGGTAAAAAGTGCAATCGGTAGAAGTAACTGAAGGGGATCCAGTTTGGTTACTCCAACCAGATTTCTAACCCCTTAGTTACAGCAATTATGACCTCTTTTAGTGCCCAATAAGATCCAAGCAATTGTCACACATGTGAGTTAATCTTAACCCTTGATTTTCAAGATTCCATCTCATACTTCCATTCCATTTAATGGGTTTAATAAATCAAGTTTTCCCTCCATTTCTCCACCATTCCAACCGACTTTGTGAGCAGAAAAAAGAGAGGGAGAGATGCCATTTTTGGTTCCAAGGAAGAAGGAGAAGTGCTCTTGAAATCTCAAGGTAAGGAAGAGTTACAACAGATTTTTACTCCAGATGGAAAATAACCTAACCCAACTTTAGAGATCCAACCCATAACGGTTTTCACATGCCATTTTAGTGCATTTTCGGAGGAGGTTGGAAAAAGATAGAAAGGGAGGTAGAGAAGAGAGAAAGGAGGGAAACACTCCATATTTTCTTCACTTCCACACATACTACACCCTATTTTCTCCATTTCCTCACCATCCATCCATTCATCATGCCTCAATCATCCATACGGAGCTCGATTACATCACCCATGAGGAGCTGAACATCTCCATCCTCTTGAAGATGAAGTGAGCCAGAGTTCGAAGCGCCGAAAGGGGAGTATTTGCTTTCAATCTGTATTTACATTATCGATTACTTGGATTCCGAGTTGGACTTTTTAATTTGTGTGTAAATGCTTAGTCTCGGTTGAGCCAAACTTGGATTAATGTGTATTGAGTTGTTTTGTGATGACAAAGTAGAATGGAGTTCATTTTGCTTATTCAATGAAATCTTGTTCTTCAATTCTATCATCCTAATTCTGCTTGGTTTTAGAGTCAACAATGTATGGAGTTGATTTTGTCACTTTGCGATTTCCGTACACACACTAAGTGCTCTTAAAAGATTTCATGGAATGGAGTTCATTTCATGAGATTTCTGACCCAGCGAGTTGTTGGGGTTTTTGATTACGAAACTTAGTGCGAAAGTCTATGCTTTCCCTAATCCTTTGTAAACTATGATGGCGCAATTTGTTTTCAAGAGGAAACCACCATCACATACCCTTTTCACATTCCAATATGTCTTTACCTTCTTTTCCACCAGAAAATACCAAAAACAAATTTTATTATGTAATTAGTTTAGGTGTATAGCATAACTTGATTTAAAAACTGATTGCATTTGCATTACAAGCATAATCACAAGCTAGTGACTATTTGTACGCAATAGTAGCTTATGGAGAGAACGTGTAACATACCTTAACCTTGCCTTTAGCTTCATTTTATATTGATTTGGAACCAACGGGAAGCCTCAATTTACTTAAAAAGTCCAAAAGATTTAAAATGGAAACTTTCAACTTTTTCATACCAACTTTGAAAATTCATAACTAATTCTAGAAAAAGTCAAAATTGAGTGCTTTCAATTTCTATTTGAAGCTTATAAGTTCCTCTATAAGGGAAAACTACTAATTGAGTCATTAGCTTGCCCAATTGATACAGTTTAATGCGTAAAGATGTACTGTACAATTGGTATTTTTTCAATTTTTCCAGGTTTTTCAGTGATTTTCTTCAAACTTTGGAACATCATAACTTTCTGTAAAAAAACTCCAAATCCAGTTTTCTTTGTCTTGTTTTAAAGCTTGCAATGTGAACTATTGTTCTGGAAAATTTCAACTCATTTGGAGTCCAATTTCTCTATTTCACGATAGGTCAAAGTAAGGGGTTTGACCAACTTCACTTTTGTCAATTAGTCAAACTTGGCATTTTCAAACTTCATAACTTGAAAACCTAACTTCTAATCCTGTTTTAATCATGATTAACCATGCAAATGGGAGTTATTTAAGCATACATTAGCCTCCACATATCAACCAAACATTCATGGGTTTAAACTACATATTACACAATATATTGTAATCCAAAAATAGCATTAATTTACAATACAATCCATATTCATAACTTGTGAAATTCTTGCTTCAAGCATCATGCATTTTCTCCTTACCCTTTGAAGAACTTGCACCTAAAAATGGTTAGTGGGGGAGGGTGAGATTTTTGGAAATCCCAATAGCAAAACTATCTAACATACTTCATAAAATGCATGACAACTTTTCATGTAAATGTGGAATAATAAAAGTGCAACATGAAACACATAAATGCATATGGCCATAGCATGAACATGCACACATCCACACTTTCATCATCATAAGTTTCAAACCAAGTCATGCATCATTTAAAAGAATTTGCATAATAACTTAGATTAGAGTTAGATGGTCTTGCTACCTTGAATCCTTAATTCTTCTTAAACTTGGATGCTCTCTTGCTTACTTTGAAAATCATTCTCTTGCACCAAA
>JANTPZ010142968.1:0-10083 GCA_025593235.1 Vachellia pachyceras
GTGGGGATTTGAGCAAGAATAGAGAGTGAGGGCTGAATGTGAGAGCTGAGAGAGTGAAGAAGAGATGAATGAGGGTTGTCTCTTAAAAGAAAGAGATTATTTGGTGGAGTGAAACAATTTCAAATTTTATGGTGGGAGGGCTTTTTAGGCGCCCTATATCTAAGATAGGGTGTAAAAGGGTGCCTTTTGGCGCCCTTTCCTTAGGAGAGGGCGCCGTAGGCCGCTCTATAGTGCCCTATCTATGGAAAGGGCGCCATAGGGTGGACCTTATGGCGCCCTATCCACAGATAGGGCGCCATAGGGTGCCCTATGGCGCCCTTTCCTTGTGATAGGGTGCCATAGGATGGACCTTATGGCGCCCTAACCACAGATAGGGCGCCATAGGGCACCCTATGGCGCCCTTTCCTTGGGATAGGGCGCCAAATCATTATTATAATTATAAAAATGACACCGCCTTCATCTTTTACTCCCCTTTTTTAAAAAAGGACGCGAATTTGAGGCGCCAAAACTATACTCCGTACTAGTGTGTACTCTCAGAGTCCTCGAGTGTTAGCATCCAGTATGTGCTGCAGAGAAGCATTCCTATCAAACATTGGATCTTCATATTCGTTATCCCCTGCATATTCTGGTAGTTTTTATGCTAGCTCCTTCTCTTTCATGTTTAGTTAGTCACACTTATTCATAAACTCATGGATATGGAACAGAACTAACTAACATACCATCATAAGAGACAACCTTTATATACCATAACACTTAACATTTAATATAACCAAGCATTGCATGTTGAATACTAATGCACAACATGCCATTTAACAATGCATAACTTAATAAATAATAATGCACATATTGTATTACAAATCAAATCAAATCCTAAACCTTTGCTCTAATACTAAACAATGTAACTAACCTTATCTAACCCCTTTAACTTCATTTTATATCATTATGGAACCATTCTTGGGCATTGAATAGTTTAAAAGTCAAAAGAAATCAAATATGAAAATTTGATTTTTAAAAGTTACTATTCATAGAATTTTGGCCCAACTTTGAAAATTCATAACTAATTTTAGAAAAATTGAAATTGAGTGGTTCCAATTTCCATTTGAAGCTTACAAAATCCTTTATGGGGGAAAATACTCATTGGGTCAGAAATGTGCCCAATTGATATATTTATTACACAAGTTGCACTGTTCATTTGGTAATTTTTCATTTTCCTAGGTTTTTCTGTGATTTTTCACCAACTTTAGAACATCATAACTTTTCGTACAAAACTCCAAATCCAGTGTTCTTTAGCTCATTCAAAAGCTTGCAATATTAAATCTTTTGCTGGAAAATTTCATTTCATTTGGAGTTCATTTTCCCTGTTTCATTTCACACCAAAGTTGGGGTTTTGACCAACTTTACTTTCACCTTTATGGAGTTTTGCCATTCTCATTTCATTTCTTCTTGGCATGCTTGTTGGTTACTCCTTTTCCTTATAATTAATCATGCATTAACCTATATCTAAGGCATACTTTAACCCCTTTTTAATATCCCTTATGTAGGAGTTTAGTTTACATAAAATACATAACATCATAAACTCAAATGTGATTAAGCTACATAACCAACATTCATCCAAAGAGGCATAAAACTTGCTTCATGCATTAATATGCTTTCTCCTTACCCTTTTATGAACTTCCACCTACATGGTTGGTTGGGGGATAATGAGTTTTTTGGAAATCCCAATAGCAAAACTTTCCAACACATACACTTTATAAAATTGCATGACAACTTTCAATATAAGTGTACGTGAATTCATAAAAGTGCAACATCTAACAATTAAATGCATATGACCATAACACACAAAAGCACATATTCACACTTTCAATCATCATAAATTTTCAATACAATTCATGCATAAATTCATATACATTTTCAAAGCAAATTAGTTAAGGTTAGAAGGTTTTGCTACCTTAGGTCCTTAGCTTTCCTTGGAACTTTAGGGCTCTCTTAGTCACTTGAAAAATTTGTTCTTTACACCAAACTCTTGCCTACATAATTCACCACATTGTGGCCATTAAGCACAATCCATCTCAAGGCAAGAATCAATGTAAAACTTCATTAAATTTTTGTGGCCATTGAGGAAAACGGTAAAAGCAAAGTTGAAGTGTAAAAGTGTGGGATGAAGGATTTCCTCTTGAAAATAAATTAGGCTATCATAGTTCACAAAAGATTAGGGAAAGTAATAGTTTTCATACTAAGTTTCATAATGAAAACCCCAACAACTCCCTGGGTCAGAAATTCCATGTAATGAACTCCATTCCATGAAACCCTTTAAAAACATTTAGTGTGTGTACGGAAGTCGCAAAGTGAAAAATTCAACTCAACACAATATTGCCTCTAAAATCTAGCACAACTATGAAGATAGAATAGAATAATAAAGATCTCATTGAATTGGTAGAAATGATACTTCACTCTACCAAGTCAAACACAAAGCAAGTTCAATACACAAATAATCCAATTTTTGCTCGATCGAGACCAAGCATTTATGTACAAATTACAAGTCCTAACTCAGCAACTATGTAATGCATAACATAAATACAGATTGAAAGTTAATACTCCCCTTTTGGAACATCAAACTTAGGCCAACTTCATCTTCAAGAAGAAGGGAGATGCTCAGCTACTAATGTCAAGTGGAATCGGACTCCGAATGGATGGATTAGGGATGAGATGGGATGAGATTAGGGTTGGGTGAGTAGAGAGAATGAGATAAAATGTGAAATGAGTGTGTCTTCTACCTCTAACTGCATCCTCTGCCTCCTCCCTTACCCTAATTGGCATATACTAACCGTCTAGGGTCGGATCCAAGAAGGTGGGTCGGGTTTTATTTCCATTTGAAGTCTAATTCATTACTGATGTACGATATTCGCCGTGGTGAACCTCTCCCAAGAGTTCTTGCTCGCCTGATTGAACTTTGGCCATGGCGAACTGTGAATTACGCCGCGGTGAACTATCCCAGAACTGCTTCGTCATGTTCTTTGTTCAGAGTTCTTGAAATAAAATAGCAAATATTTGAAGTATCACTTGCTCAAGATGGAAATTAAGTACAATTATATCATTATTCATGGCAAATGCACCCAAATCACGCTAATCAAGATCAACGGTTTCATTTGGCAAAGCTTAAATCTTACCCAAAAGCACATTCCACAGTGTTTTCCCACAAATTGAGATAATTCCTTCACATATTTACCTCGTCTTGTGTAAAAGTACTTCTCTACCGCGTTCCCAAACAGAGCCAACAACTCTAAATCTCAAATTAAGCACAAGAAGGGTTATGAAGGGCTAAAATTGACTCAAAAGCTCTGGAAATTCAAGCATAAATGTAGTATAAATAAAACTCAATCAAATTCCCCCACACTTAAACCTTTATACTCATAGACAAAGCTTTTCAAAAACTTTAAAATGATCAATGCATTAAGAATGTATCCTTATGAGTACAGGACTATAGAATTGAGTAAAAGCATTTATTATGGAATTAACAAGGATTATGGCAGAGATAATAGAAAATCATTCCCTGAGAGAGTTCAATTCAAAAGACTAAATAAAAGAGACTTCCTCTCAAAAGGTATAAGTGTTTCTCTCTCAACACTCAAGTGTTTTCATTAAATACTTGAGTATCAGGGTCCCTCAGTCATAACAATCATTAATACTCGAGTATTTGACTTTGAATACTTGTGTAACGAGGCTCTTAAGATAGAAACGCTTACCAAACTTGAGTTTTGAGATTGAAAACTCAAGTATTACCTTTACTTCCATCTCAACACTCGGGTATTTGATTTCCAGTGATGTTTTCAAGGGTGTGGTACTTGAGTTTTACCTTCTAGAACTCGAGTGTTGCTTCATAAGTCATCACTTGAACCTGAAACTCGAGTAATGCATCATATTTTACTATTAACACTTGAGTGTTACCTTTTTAAAACTTGAGTGTTCATAAAAAAATCTTTGAATAATTTTTCCCTTTTCATCAGCACTCAAGTTTTTGCTTCAAGTGTTTAATTCAACACCTGCAAAACTTTATCAACACACTCTGAAGGTAAGTCAAAATAATTAATAATTAAAATATGGTAAATCAACATTAACTTACAGTTCTTGGGATTTACCATTCCCAATTCTCTTCTGATGTTCATAAATTATTCTCTGGCTAAAGGTTTTGTAAAAATATCTGCTATATGAAGATGTATTAGAATGAACTCAATCTTAACATCCTTTCTTTGCACATGATCTCTGATGAAATGGTGTTTGATATCAATGTGTTTTGTCTGGGAGTGATGCACAGGATTCTCTGTAAGATTAATTGTGCTTGTGTTGTCACAGTAGATGGAATTTCTTTAAAATTCATTCCCAAATCCTGCAATTACTGTTTCATCCAAAGAACTTGTGCACAACAACTTGCAGTATCAATAATTGAGGATAATGAGACAGTTAATTGCTTCTTGCTGAACCATGATACCAATGATCCTCCGAGGAATTGACATTTGATCCTACTAAGGCACAAATTGTAAACTTAGGTCATTGGTTAGCCTTGAAAGTAGATCAGGAATATTAACTGTGATTTACAAGGATTGTACAGGGACAACCCCAGGGTCGTTCTCTCCTGAAGCTACTATTATGTACCAATAGTCACTAGCTTGTGATTATGTTTGTAATGTAAATTTAATCAGTTTTTAAATCAAGTTATGCTATGTACCTAAACTAATTACAAAATAAAACTTATTTTTGGTATTTTCTGGTGAGAAAGAAGGTAAAGGCAGATTGGAATGCGAAAAGGGTATGTGATGGTGGTTTCCTCTTGAAAAGAAATTGTGCCATCATAGTTCGCAAAGGATTAGGGAAAGCATCGATATTCGCACTAAGTTTCGTAATCATAAACCCCAACTACTCGCTGGGTCAGAAATCTCATGAAATGAACTCCATTCTATGAAATCATTTAAGAACACTTAGTGTGTGTATGGAAATAAAGTGACAAAATCAACTCCACACATTGTTGACTCTAAAACCAAGCACAACTAGGATGATAGAATAGAACAACAAGATTTCATTGAATAAGCAAAATGAACTCCATTCTACTTTATTAATCACAAAACAACTCAATACACAATAATCCAAGTTTGGCTCAACCGAGACCAAGAATTTACACACAAATTACAAAGTCCAACTCATAATCCAAGTAATCTATAATGTAAATACAGATTGAAAGAAAAACTCCCCTTTCAGCACTTTGAACTCCAGCTCACTTCATCTCCAAGAGGTTAGAGATGCTGAGCTCCTCATGGTTGATGGAATCGAGCTCCGTATGGGTGGTTGAGGCATGGTGAATGGATGGATGGTGAGTAAATGGAGGAAATAGGGTTTGTTTGTGTGGAAAGTGAAGAAGGATGGAGTGTAGATGTGTCTCTGCCTCTCTTCTTCTCTTCTTGCTCTCTTCTCTGCCTCCTTTTGAAAATACCCTAAAATGGCATGTTAAAACCGTTATGGGTCAGATCTCTAAAGTTAGGTCGGTTATTTTCCATCTGGAGTAAAAACCTGGTGCTGATGTGCGATATTCACTGCGGTGAACATTTTTCGAGAGTTCATGCCTGCTGATTGAACTTTGGTCGCGTCGAACTTTAAAGTTCGAGGCGGCAAAATTCTCCAAAGCTACTTCCTCTTACCTTTGTACATAGTTCCTGAAATGAAATAGCAAGTATTGGCAGTATCATTTGCTCATGATGGAATTTAAGCACAATAACATCATTATTCATGGGCTAAAATTACACTAATCCAAATCAACAACTCCTAATCTCAAATTAAGCATAAAAGGGTCATGCATGGGCTAAAATTGACTTTAAGACTCTGGAAATTCAAGTAGAAAAATAATACAAATAGAGCTCAATCAACATTATCGACTGGTACTTTTTCTGTCAGTTTTGTAACTAGTATGATCAAAGTCTAAGTAAGCAATCATCTCTTCATTATTTCCTTTGGGGTACCATATTCCAAGATCAATGGTACCAGCAAGATATCTTAGTATCTTTTTTCACATTCGCAGCATGAGATTCTTTGGGGCTACTTGGTAACGTGCACACATCCCAACACTAATTGAATGACAGGTCTACTTGCCGTGAAATAAAGCAGAGATCCAATCATTCCTCTGTATCACTTGATGTCATAGTCTTTCCCATTCACATATGCATCAAGGAGTGCTGTTGAACTCATAGGATTGTCAGAACTTTTGCATTGATCCATTCCGAACTTCTTCAGCAACTCTTTAAGATATTTGGCTTGGTTAATGAAGATGCCATTCTTTCTTTGCTTATTTGAAGTTCGAGAAAGAAATTTAATTCTCCCATCATAGACATTTCAAATTCTCCCTGCATCATCTTAGCAAATTCTTGGTAAAGATCATTATTAATGGCACCAAAGATAATGTCATCAACATAAATCTGCATAACTAACAAATTGGATTTTGAATATTTTATAAATAGAGTTGTATCTACTTTTCCTCTAACAAAACTTTCTTGATTAAGAAATTACTCAGCCTTTCATACCAAGCTCTAGGAGCTTACTTTAAACCATAAAGAGCTTTCTTGAGTTTATAAACATGATTTGGTTTGGAATCATCTTCAAAACCAGGGGGTTGTTCCATGTAAACTTCTTCCATTATAAAACCATTTAGGAAAGCACCCTTTACATCCATTTGAAAAAGTTTAAAATCCATAATACAAGCAAAGACAAGTAAGATACGTATAGCCTATAGTCTAGCAACTGGTGCATACACTTCTTCATAATTAATTCCTTCTTCTTGATTATATCCTTTTGCTACTAATCTTGCTTTGTTTCTGACAATGATTCCGGATTCATCAAGTTTGACACTCATTTTGATCCAATGATTGGATTATCACTGGGTCTGGGCACCAAATCCCAGACTTAGTTTCTTTAAAACTGATTTAATTCTTCTTCTATTGCAATGATCCAATCATTATTAGTCAAAGCTTCCTTAACATTTTTAGCCTCTATGTTTGAAATAAAAGCTGAAAATTGAGCCTCATTAATAAATCTTTTCCCGGTCTTTACACCTTCATTCACCTCTCTAATCAGTTAATTGATGGGGTGATTGCGGAAGTATTTCCAAGCTCTTGATTGAGGGGATTGATGATGTTCATCTGATTGTTTCTTTTCAAAATCCTAAGATGGTTGATAATCAGTTGAGTTATCCCTATTTGGATTTTCAAAACCTTTTGAAACTATAATTTCTTTATCAATATCAGATTTTGTTTGAGGATTAGTTTCAACAAATATTACATGCACTGATTCTTCTACCAAACAAGTTCGTTTGTTGAAAACTCTAAAAGCTTTACTTCTATTTGAATAACTAAGAAATAGACCTTCATCAGATTTGGGATCAAACTTACTAAGATTATCCTTACCATTATTGTGAATTAAGCATTTGCTACCAAAGACATGCAAATGAGACAGATTTGGCTTTCTTCCTTTGAATAGCTCATACGGTGTCTTTCCTGGTGAGGGTCTTATATATGCTCTGTTTGAGATGTAGCAGGCTGTACTTAGAGAATCTACCCAAAACACTTGAGAAACTTACTTTTCTGTCATCATTGCTCTCTCCATCTCTGCCAAAACTTTGTTGTTGCTTTCTACCACTCCATTTTGCTGAGGGGTCCTTGGTGTTGAGAAGTTATGATTGATTTCATCACTTTGACAGAAGCCAACAAAGTCTCCATCTCAAATTCTCCTCCGTGATCTGTTCTAATGGAAACAATAGACATACCTTCCATAATATCCACCTTTTTTCTGTAAATTGAAATAGAGGCCAAACAAATAGCTATGAGATGAGTCAAGGCCCTGACAAAGAAAGTACAGGAAGAAAGGAAGTCAATGGATTAGAAAGACTACTGGTAAATTAGTCCTTAGGCTTTGAACTTTCTAAATATATACGCCAATGATATAAATATCATTAAATATAAAGACCAAGGGCAATATGGTCATTGTTCAGATCTAAAAATTAAAATCACAAACGTAGAATTAAAACGAAGTCACCGATAAAGTAGAGAGTGATGGACACGAGCGATTTATACTGGTTCGGTCCACCTAACCAACGTCCAGTCCTCAAAGCACCTCTGAGAGTTCCAATCTACTAACCAATCAGAAATCGGCCCACCGAGCCTTTACAACAGGGATTCTCTCCCCCCCTCACACTTTGCACGAGAACAGAGTCTCACACACTCTGTTTTTCATCACAACTCAGCCCAACGATCTCAAGGTCCCAACCTTGAGTTTCTCACCATAATACAATGAAAAATATCAATATACACTCTCTGGAAAGAGCAGATGGATAAATACTAAAGCTCAAGATATTATGAACTAACTGATAAAGAATGTAATAACAGACAGTAAGTGAGTTCAAGCTTGTTCGTCTTTCATCGTCTCTTCGTTTGTCTTCAAGGCTTCTTGATTTATAGTTAAGACTAAACTCCGTTACTCACAGCAACTTGATTTGTTCGTCTGTCATAAATGCTTGATGTTCAGCTGATGACGGTGGAAACTCATATTCATTCCTTAGACGATCTGATCTTTTTAATGATAGGACTATAAAACATTTATTAGGGCAGATCAAATTCAAAATATGCAAGCACGAAAAAGGAAAGCTCTGGTAGCATTAGGCATAGCTGTGTCAGATTCCATGTTAGAGAAAAATGCAACTCGAGTTTTCAACATCTCACAACTCCAGTTCTGAAACATTGAGTTTAAAAGTCAAGCAGTAAAACTTCCAGTCTTTGGAAACAGAACTTGAGGTTTGAGAAACTTCCATCTGTAACTCGAGTTTGCAATTAAAGTTTTGAAGAACAGTTGAAAAACTTTCATTTGAAACTACAGGTTTTGATATCGAGTTTTGGAGTCCAGTTGTAAAACTTCCAGTTTTGAAAAATGAGGACTCAAGTTCTAAAGCATGTGAAAAATTGTTCAGTTGAAAAATCCTCGAGGCTCGAGTTGGAAAATTAGGAACTCGAGTTTTGAAAAACTTTCAGTGAGGATTCGAGTTTGAGAATCAAGTTTTAAGTAGATGAAATTTTGGAAGGCATAGAACTCGAATTTGGAAAATTTCAGGACTCGAGTTCTCTAAAACTCTAAGTCAAAACTTCCAGTTTTCAATTCAAGTTTTGTGAAACTTCCAGTTCTGAAAAACTGAAACTTGAGTTCTATAACATGTTTGAAAAACTTGAATTTAGTACCTCAAGTTTTCACTGCAAGTTTGCAAAACTTCCTGTTCTGAAAAACTGAAACTCGAGTTCTATAACATGTTTGAAAAACTTGAATTCAAAACCTCAAGTTTTCACTGCAAGTTTGCAAAACTTCCAGTTCTGAAAAACTGAAACTTGAGTTCTATAACATGTTTGAAAAACTTGAATTTAGAACCTCAAGTTTTCACTGCAAGTTTGCAAAACTTCCAGTTCTGAAAAACTGAAACTCGAGTTCTATAACATGTTTGAAAAACTTGAATTCAGAACCTCAAGTTTTCACTGCAAGTTTGCAAAACTTCCAGTTCTGAAAATCTGAAACTTGAGTTCTATAACATGATGAGAAAACTTGAAGTTGGAAGCTCAAGTTTTGACTTCAGTTTTGTTTGCACGTTATGGAACTTCAAGTTTTGAAAACTTAGGACTCGTTCTTGAACTTGTTTACAAAACTTATATTCAAAACTTCTAGTTTCAATATCCAGTTTTGAAAAATAATTATAGAACTTGAGTTTGCAAAAACTGTGACTCGAGTTTCAAAACTCTTTTGACAAATTCAACACAGTTAGGGTAAGGTAATGAAGATCCTTCTATAAAATAAAGCATGACCAAGAAAATAACGAATATCTTTCACGCAATTAGGGTAAGGTAATGAAGAAATTACTTCAATTTTTGCTTTATCTACTTCAAGTCCCTTTTGCGAAATTAAATGCCCTATAACGATTCCCTCATTTACCATGAAATGGAATTTTTCAAAGTTCAAGATCAAATTTTTCTCAATACTTTTTTTAAAATCTTTTCAAGGCTAGTCAAACAA
>JANTPZ010142969.1:0-12054 GCA_025593235.1 Vachellia pachyceras
CACGGAATTCCTGAAATGAAATAACAAACTTTGGCAGTATCACTTGCTCATGAAGGAATTAAGGCACAAATATATCGTTATTCATGGCATATGATCCCAAAATTACATTAATCCAATTCAACAACTCCTAATCACAATTTAAGCACAAAAAGGTCATGAATGGGCCAAAATTGACTCTATGACTCTGGAAATTCAAGAGGAAAACTAACATAATTAAAGCTCAATCAAATAGCTCAATAAATTCTCTCTAAAGAGTAGATAGCAATTACTGAAGTACAAGGAATATAATGAAGGTTTACAGAGAATAATTTTAATGTAATGAATGTCAGAAGTTATTCACAATGTTCGTCACCTCTCTCTGTCTTGAATGCTTGATTTTTTATAGCTGAGGAGTAATAAGTTAGCTGTTAGACTCAATTAATATCCATTACTCCCATCACCAACCAATCTGCTTCATCATTAATGAAGCAATTAATGCAGCTTGAATGAAAAACGACGAAGATGGCAGACGAACATTAATGCCTTTTGACTGAAAGATTTGGCTTTTATTCCTCATTCCATATGTCAATGAATCTGCATTTATGAGAGCAGTTGGTATTCAAAAAAATGTTACACTAATAAGGAAAGATTTCATAGAGTGTAGGGATAGCTGTCAGATGAAAAGCTGTCAGATAAAGCAGTGCTCAAGCATATCACTTTAATGCTCGAGTATTGCTAAGTATATTTAAAAGAAAAGCTCAATGCTTTAAGTTAGTGCTCGAGCATAGAAAGTATTTTGACAGCAAATCATGTCAATGCTTGAGCATTGATAATGCTTTTGAAGTTTGCTCGAGCATTCAGTGCATGCAGAGAAGAAAAACATGTTTAAGAATCTTAATACTCAAGTACTAGATTATGGCGCTGAAGCACTATGAGTGCTACCACAGCTTGCTAGGCGCATTTTTAAAAAGCATAAGTGAGCAGAAAAGTTTTGGGCTCGATGCTCGAGCATTGGGTGCCAGTGCTCGAGCATTGGCAATGCTTCCAGTTAATGCTGGCAGAATTCACTTACAGTATAGTGTAAAATCTTTAACACCTGAGCATTGTGTCCTAGTGCTCGAGCATTGGCTCTACTTTAGACCTTTGCTTGAAGCATTGCCTGACAGCACTGATAAAATAGCTTTCAACAATCGAGCACTAGGTTGTAGTGCTCGAGCATTATCCATGCTCTTGGCTTTTGCTCGAGTAATACTTAACAGCACTGTCTGAAACCATGGTTTTGGAGCCTGATGCTTGAGTATTGGGGAGCACTGGCAATGCTTCTGACTTCTACTCGAGCATTCTTATGGCAGCATAGACTGTAACTATTGCTTTGAACTTGATGCTTGAGCATTCAGGTCCAATTGTTAAGTATTGGCCATGCTTGAAGCTAATGCTTGAGCACGATGCTCGAGCATTGAGATACAGTGCTCTAGTATTGACACTGCTTGCATCAACGCTTGAGCATTTAGTGATAGCATTGCTTAAAAGCTTAAGTTCCAAAACACAATACTCGAGCATGATATCCCAAAACTCGAGTATTGGTAATACTTTGACTTATAATTTTGAGTTATAATTTTAGAAAGCACTGAGTTATAATTTTGAAAAGCTAACAGTAGCATGCCAAACTCAAAAGATTCAAGTTTTGAAAACATTTTTTAACTTCATAATTCCTGCAAAACATAAATTTGTTATCATCAAAACAAGACATCAACACGGTAAACCAATACGATCCTCATGAAGAAGAAGATGATCTAGAGATAGAGATACTATTATTGGAGGATGGTGAAACAGAACAAAAAAGGTCAATAGGTAAGCTAGTACCAGAAAAAGAGCTCCCAATAAATAAGAGATATGATTCATAGCTAAAGCAGCTACTACCCGAAAGGCTAGCTGTACCTACAGGTGAGGAGAGTTCCAAAAAGAAGAATCATCAGAAATGGGATCTAACATTATAGAATCATGTCAGAGTTCAAATGAGATGCAAGAGGAGTCCAAAGACTCGAACACAAATTGTGGAGCCCGTGTAGAGGAAAAGGTTCGTAGAGGAACCGGGAATGATAGAGTTGCTTCTTTAGAACGCACCTTGAATGCGAATACTAAAAGATTTCAAGAGCATACGACCCTACAAGGGTAAGGTTTTCATCTACTTGGATCCAGAGGGCCAGAGAGGCTTATGAACTAGATCAGCTAGCCTCAGACGCAGCTAAGCATAAGGAATGGTCGTGGGCTTTGATGTCAACCATTCCAGATACTGAGTTGTGGAAGTGTGACACTCCTTATTTTCCCCTATAAGCTTTGATGAAAAATGTATTGTTCATTTGGTAACTTTTCATTACTCCGTACAACACAAGGAGTGTTTTACACATGATTATTGGCTCGAAATCCCTCTCTTTCTAACTTTTTCTCTCAAGAACACAAACTTTGAATCCTGAGAAAGAGTGGTTTAATCCAATTTCTAAACTATGGAATAGGTAGAAGAGATCACAAGGATCAAGAAAATGTATATGATTTGGTGCTTTAGCTTCTTACCTTGTGTTTTGTGAAGCTTTTCTTCTTGTTCATGGCTGCCCAAAGTGACATCTTTCTTTCCTCCAAGGGCTAGAAATTTCGTGCAGAATGGCTTGGAGAAGAAGACCAAAAATTGATTTATTAAATCTTGTGATAATGCTTAAATTGTTGAGATTTAATCTTGAAATCTCAACTTGATCTAATGGCTAGAATTCAACCACCTCTTAGACATTTGCTAACTTCTCATTGGTTTTCATAAAGGTGTCGTAATTGAGTCTAAAAATCTGGTTGGGGGTTTGGTTAAACTAACCAAATTGGTTACCGTTCGGTTACTTCTACCGATTACACTGTTTACCGGTAAACGTAACTTTATTCCGGTAAAAAAATTTTCTTTGCTTTTCTGGAGATATTTCATTCTTCTTTTAATCTCCATAATTCATTTACTAATATGGCAAAATATTTTCCCAAAAATACCCCTTAAATTTGTCCAAAATTAATAGGGTAATTTTATCATGTCGAAAACCCCCAAAAAACGTACTTCCGACAGGCCAATAACTTTTAGGGCATTAAAATTTTTTATAATTTTCACTCATTCTCTAGCCTTTTTCCTTTCATCAACTTGCCCTCAGGAATGTCCGTAATTAATTTTTAAAGAAAATCCCATTTTCAGGATTTTCGGGTCATTTTTCCTCCATTCTGGGAATTCGCCTTTATCGTATACTGGGCAATAATTTTATTAAATAATATAAAATTCATTTTATTTTTCTATGCCCTGAACTCAACTGATTGAGGTCTCCTGATACTTAAAATAATTATTTTCGGCCGATTTACCTTCAAAATTCTCTAAACATAGATCTAGGCCGAATTTTGACAATACGTCAAATATCAGTTAATTAGTGAGTTCTGCTCTATCTTCTGGGAATCTGTGAATTTTTCTGATATTATGGTCAACAATTGAATTTTTGACTTTGTCAAATGACCAAAATGCCCTTACACTTTCTCTTATTTACCAAATTACCCCTGTTTTTTCTAATTTTTCAAAATTCCAAGATTGCCCTTGACTTTTATGCCCTTAATCTTTTTGTGTAATGACATTTGGGTCCTTCCCAGAAGGTCACCCATCCTTACACTACTCCAGGGTGAGCACACTTAACCGTGGAGTTCTCATAAAATTTCTCCCGCTTAGCCAGGTCAGCTTTAGGTTTTCCTACCCATAAGCATTATCTTTTTCCATGCATTCTATCTGTGGTCTCTAATTTAACTTTTGACTACTTGTTTGACCCTTTTTATCCAATGACTATATTGCCCTTGGTCTTTATACTTAATAATATTTATGTCCCTGGCTTATAAATTTAGAAATTTCAAAGCCTTAAGACTAATTTGACCAGGGTCTCTTTGGTCCACTGACATCTTCTCTTTCTGTACTTTTATTTCTAGGGCTTAACTTATCTCATAACTATCGGTTTGGCCTCTGTTTCAGTTTATAGAAAAGGGTGGATATTACAGTGATCTCCTGGGAAGGACCCAAAGGTCATTAAACAAAAGATCAAGGGTGAAAAAGTTAAGGATAAAATGGGAATTATGAAAGAATAGACAAAATAAGGGCATTTTGGTCATTTGACAAGGTCAAAAGTCAAACAGTTGACCAAAATATCATAAAAAGTCACAAATGCCCAAAAGATAGAGCAGAACTTACTGATTAATAGAGATTCGACAAATTGCTGAAAATCCGTCGAATCTCTGTCAATCAGTGAGTTCTGCTCTATCTTTTGGGCATCTGTGACTTTTTATGATGTTTTGGTCAACGGTTGATTTTTTGACTTTGACTTTGTCAAATGACCAAAATGCCCTTACACTTTCTCTTAATGACCAAAATGCCCTTACACTATCTAACTTTTCGTAATTCCCATTTTACTCTTGACTTTGTTGCCCTTGATCTTTTGTCTAATGACCTTCGCATACTTCCCAGTAGGTCACCCATCCTGAGATTGCTCCAGGGCGAGCACGCTTAACTGCGGAGTTCTCATAAAATTTCTTCCGCTGAACCAGGTCGGACCTTGGGTTATCCAGCCCATCAACATCAACTTTTTCCGCTCTTTCTATCTGTGAGCTTTAACTTGACTTCTGACTACTAGTTCAGCCCCTTTTTATCCAATGACCATATTGCCCTTGGTCTTTATACTTAATGATATTTATGTCCCTGGTTTACATTCTTAGTCATTTCAAAGCCTTAGAACTAAATTGACCAGGGTCTCTTTCATTCATTTACATCTTCTATTTCTGTACTTTATTTCTGGGCCTTGTCTTATCTCATACCTATCAGTTTAGCTTCTATTTCTATTTACAGAAAATGGTGGATATTACATTTCTCTCCCCTTAAAATAAATTTCATCCTCGAAATTTATACATCTGAGTCAAAAATTCTAAGCTCTTAACTTTCATCTTTTCTTTTGTTTCCCTCACTTACTTTCTCTGGCGTAAGCCCTTGCCAGAGTACTTTTATAGTTAACTGGGAAACAGGAAATTCCTAGTACATGTGACTCAGACTTGGGGGTAAAGTCAAATAATAACTATTCTTTCATCTTTAGATATTCTATACATTTCTTTAACTAGGCTTATTTAGCCTTAAAGACTGACTTAATATTTGTTATTGGAGATACCCTCAAAGGTATTTGATCTCCAACTTTAACTTTAACAGTCGTCTTCTCTTATTGGCATGAATTAATTCTGATTTGTAACATCTCTTCGGCTTTATCTGCTTAGCCGTTTCATCACTGTCTCAGAGTCATGCCAATTTCTCTCTTTACTAAAGCTTCTTGATCTTTACTATCCGACTATTATTTTTGAAAAATAAAATTTCTGAGGCAACCTTACTTATTGCCTAAATTTCAATGGTCATTTCATTTGGTTAGTCTCATTCTTTGCTGACTTTTACTATCTGTCTATTTTCTGTGTCTTTGCCTTTAACTCATCCTTAAGTCTTTTCTTTCAATACCTGGTGAGTTCGTATAATTTCTAAGGTTCTCTGTCTTTCTTCCTTAACTTATACTATAGCCTCATAATAGGCTTAAGAGAAACATAATACTCCTTTGAGTTATCACATTCCCTTCTGAACTTCAGCACTCCAATAGGGAACTTTTAAGATTTTTCACTTCCACTGGTTCTTCTGTGCTTTTATAGTTTAGAGAAACTTTTACTTTACTTTCTAGATCTCACATTATTTAGCCAGCCTCGTGATCGACTACTCACAATTATACTGGAGGCTTTAAGCTTCAATCTGTGAAGCTTTATGATATTCTTCACTTCTCAATTTATCTTTCTCTATAACTGGCCTGATTATCACTCATTCAAGACTTACAGCTTTTGCTCTTTACTTTATTTAATTTCTTATCTGAGGAATTGGGAATAAGCTCATCTTGATTGACAGTCAGCTATCTATAGAAATAATCGAGGGTACTCTCTTTATAGCTAACCATCATGAGGACGCCTCCTTATCTTAATCTTAGCCCTTGGTCATTTCATTTTCATGTCCCAAAGAGCAGCATAACACTTATGACTCTGATCCATAAAGGTTCTCTACTTTCTTTAACCGTGTCTGCAGACCTTAAGAGCTCTATTGCTCTTTTGGATGCATATCACCTATTCTTATCTCTGAACTTCTGAAACTAGAGCCATTTTACTCTTTGGAACCTTTAGACCATCGAGCATAAGCTAAGGTTAAGTTGTCTATTCTCAGTGGTAGCTAGTTTGATAATTCCCCAAGATTAATCGTAGAAGCCAACATGTCTTCTTAGCCTTTGCTCAATCATCTTTTCCTCTTGCACTTTACTAGAGCATTTTCTTTCATCCTTCTTAGCTTATATTTCTCATGCCACATCTCTTTTGCTATAATGTTTGAACTCTCAGACATTGATTTAATCAACGTCTGTTCTATGCCAAACTGCTATATCTCAGGATTCAATAATCTTTACTACTTATTTTCTGATCATTACTATGACGTCGCAAAGAGAGGACTTACATTCTGTTCATCTTACTGGTTATCTGGTACCCAGCTATTTAAGGGATTCTATCCCTAACTGCTATTAGCTCATTTTCTCTCTCTTCGTATTGGGAATGGTCTGCTCCGTATGCCTTGTTGTTACTACTTTCTTTCTCTGAGGGACAACATAAGAAGCTCACAATGGATTCCCATTGGAGTTCTATCTGATTCATGTCTATCAGGAATATGCTTCTCCCTGTCTATCAGGAAGTAGCTCGCCTAACTACGGCGATTTTAATTAGCATACGCCTAACTACGGCGTTTCGCCTAACTGCAGCGATGACATAGGAAAATCTCCACCCCAAACTCTAGAGAGATACTTGTTGGCTAAACATTTTCTGATATACTTTCTATTGGTTACTTCCTCTTCTCATCATAACGCAACGTACCTTGTCCCAATCAGGGAACCTTTCATGAGCTTTCTTACTTATATATCAGTGGCATTCATTAACGAGAATTTCATTTCTCATTTTCATACTTGGCCTGAGAATCACACCCTCCTGCGATGCCTGGAAACATTGTGAAATATCACTACTTTAAATCTCTTTGTTAAGGCATCTCTAAGTTCTGCATTATTTGCCTTTACTTTTCTGGGGTGTGTCATATCACCTATTTCTCTATTTATCATCATCTATATCGTTATGATGCACTACCTGACTTTCCCTTCTGTAGGCTCTTAAGATTCCTTGACCAATTCATCCATGGTCATTTCAACTTTACAATTTATTCTTATACGAATCTTTCATATTATAAAGATTTAAGCCTATATACTAGCCGATAATTCATCACGAAGTATCCTCAAACTCCGCTGCTAGTACTATGCCTTTATTGCTGCTGAACTTGGGCCGGCTTAATTTGGGAAGTCTATTGTGATTACTAAAAATGTTGCTGCTGTGTCTACTGTGTCTATCACAGTCTATTTGGCTTACTCTTAATAATCATAAAGTCTTTCAGAAGTTCTAGAACTTTTGTACTGTCTACTTTCTAATTTCTTTTAGAAAATTAACCACAATTTATTCAACGTCTATCTAACTCATCATCATACTTAACTATCATAAATAAAATACAGCCCAAATAACATTTATATATCATAACTATTCTTCAACTATTCATACCTTATGCCTTTATTTACCTCTGGCATTAGAATCACTAGACATGATTTCATTACCATACATATCCTGTCTCTTTGCTTCTGTAACTCTTTGAACTTCTGGATGATTCTAATATATAGAACTTTATCTCTGATAACATGTACTTTATCCAGGACACGATCATATCCTAGTTTACCCGAATCTTGGGATGTCTAATAACCTCGAATGTTACTGGACTATCAGAAATTCTTTCCTTAATCATCTCTTCTATCTTATTTTTCAGAGGTAAAGCTCAGTCTCATCTAGTATTCTCTGCCTCAAAGTAGACTTTGGAGGGATATAATATCTATCATTGAACTTAATTATTCCCTCAGAGGTTTTGTTAAATTCTTTAGCTCCTCCTTGACTCATCTGAGTCTTTAAGTTCTGAGTGAACTGATCCTCTTGCTGAGCTTCCCTGATCTCATTCTCTATATTACTAAGGATTTGAGTGATTCCGTATCTATCAAGCTCTATCTGCAACTGATTTAATACACACCAATCTCGGAGGTTCTCTATCAGTCTCTATTCTTTCATCATTATGAAAGCCATCTGCGCTATCTTCCTGCTCAGTGCATTGGCAACTACATTTTATTTACCTGATAATACTTTATCAGGTAGTCATAGTCTTTGAGCAGCTACATCTAGCGTCTCTGTCTCAAGTTCAACTCTTTTTGATCTTGTAAATACTTGAGACTTTTGTGATCACAATACAGCTCAACAGTTGCTCCATATAAATAGTGCTTCCATATCTTTAGAGCATAAACTTTCGCTGTTAGCTCCATATCATGCATGGAATAGTTCTCTTCATAAAGCTTTAACTATCGTGAGGCATAGGCTATCACTTGATCTTGTGCATTAATACACATCCCAATCCATGCTTACTAGCATCCTGTAGACCACATAGGTCTCTTTCGGATTTAGGATCACTAGTATAGACGTCGAGATTAGCTTCCTTTTGAACTCTTGGAACTGGCCACACACTTCTCATTCCACGAAAAAGGTTGATTCTTTCTAGTGAGCTTAACCAGCGGTAAGGCAATCCGAGAAAAGTTTTGTATAAAATGTCTGTATTAATTTGCTAGGGCCAGAAAGCTCTTGACTTCGGTTACTGTCCTAGGCAGATCTTATCTTAGTACTACCTTTACTCGGCATAGTTTGCAGTGACTCCTTCCTGAGGGATCACCTATCCTAGGAATTTCACCTTTGATAACTAGAACTTACTGAGTTTAGCGTATAAATGTTTTTCTTTCAAAACAGTTAATACAATTCTCAGATGCCTTTCATATTCCTCTAAAGATCTGGAGTACACTAAGATATCGTCTATGAAGACTACAACAAACTGATCCAGGTATTGCCGAAAAACACGATTCATATAATCTATGAAAATTGCGGGGGCATTCGTCAAACCAAACGGCATTACTAGAAACTCAGTGTCCGTATCTAGTGCGAAAAGTCATCTTGGGAATATCCTCAGCTCTAACTCGGAGCTGATGGTAGCCTGATCTGAGATCTATCTTGGAAAATATCTTGGCACCACTCAACTGATCTAAGAAATCATCAATACAGGGAAGCAGATACTTGTTCTTAACTGTCATCTTATTCAGCTCTAGGTAGTCAATGCATAATCTAAGACTTCCGTCTTTCTTTTTAACAAAGAAAATTGGGGCTTCCCAAGGTGAAACAGTGGGTCTAATGAACCCCTTCTCTAATAGCTCCTCTATCTGCTTCTTTAACTCTTTCATCTCACTTGGAGCCATTATGTATGGAGTCTCTGACATCGGGTTTGTTCCTGGTATTAGATCAATTGTGAACTCCACTTCTCCCTCTAGAGGCAGTCCACTGATCTTTTCTGGAAATTCTTCTAGGAACTCTCCGACTACCGAAATAGCACTAAGGGACTCTTTAACTTCAATCTCAACTGTGGAGGAAGTCCCTTCTGCGCCTTTTATGGCTAATCAATCTCAAAGGCCTCTCTGGCCCTTTCTATTTGGCTAAATAAAATCTTCATCTTTGAGGAGAAAGGTAGTTCTATAATTTCACGGGTATTCAATTCTAGGTTACTTTGACATAATCCATTTATGGCGTCTGGCTTTCCCGTAAACTATCTCCTCTAGACAATTTCTGTAGTTTAAACTTTTGATCTTTTGGTTACCTCTGCATCTCACTTGAACCTCGAGATGATAATATCATAGTAGATCTTGATCCAGATAAAGTGTATATGGGGTTCTCTTCCCTTTCTGGATCCTCTTCTCCTACTGGGAGCTCTTCCTTCGGTACATGCATCTCTACCGGGCTTACGAGTTCTGGACAATCTGATCCAGCTCATATGCCTCTCTAGCCTATCTAGATATATACTAACCAAAACCCTCGTCTATGTAGAGTAGTGTACTCTCAGAGTCCTCGGGTGCTAGCATCCAGTATGCGCTGGAAAGAAGCAATCCTATCAAACACTGGACATTCATATTCGTTATCCCCTGCATATTCTGATAGCTTTTGTGCTAGCTCCATCTCTTTTCCGAGCACTTCACAGGTATACTTGACTTTTCATGTTTAGCTAGTCACATTTATTCGTAAACTCATGAATATGGAACATAACTAACTAGCATATCTTCATAAGAGGCAACCTTCATATACCATAACACTTAGCATTTAATATAATCAATCATTGCATGTTGACTACTAGTGCACAACATATCATTTAACAATGCACAACTTGATAAATAATAATGCACATATTGCGTTACAAGTCAAATCAAATCCTAAACCTTTACTCTGATACCAAACAAATGTAACATACCTTAACCTTGCCTTTAGTTTCATTTTATATTGATTTAGAACTAAAGGGAAGCTTTAATTTACTTAAAAAGTCCAAAAGATTTAAAATGGAAACTTTAAACTTTTTAAAAGTTACTATTCACAGTTTTTTGGACTAACTTTGAACATTCATAACTAATTCTAGAAAAAAAGCAAAATTGAGTGCTTCCAATTTCTATTTGAAGCTTATAAATTCCTCTATAAGGGAAAAATACTCATTGAGTCACTAGCTTGCCCAATTAATATAGTTTAATGCGTAAAGATGTACAAGCAATTGGTAATTTTTCCAAGTTTTTCAGTGATTTTCTTCAAAATTTGGAACATCATAACTTTCTGTACAAAACTCCAAATCTAGTGTTCTTTACCTTGTTTTAAAGCTTGCAATGTGAAATATTTTTTGGAAAAATTGCAACTCATTTGGAGTCCATTTTCTCTGTTTCACGATAGGTCAAAGTAAGGGGTTTGACCAACTTCACTTTTGTCAATTAGTCAAACTTGTCATTTTCAAACTTCATAATTTGAAACCCTAACTTCTAATCCTCTTTTAATCATGATTAACCATGCAAATGGGATTTCTTTAAACGTACATTAGCCTCCATATATCAACCAAACATATGGGTTTAAACTACATATTACACAATATATTGTATTCCAAAAATAGCATTAATTTACAACACATTCCATATTCATAACTTGTGAAATTCTTGCTTCAAGCATCATGCATTTTCTCCTTACCCTTTGAAGAACTTGCACCTAAAAATGGTTAGTGGGGGAAGGTGAAATTTTTGGAAATCCCAATAGCAAAACTATCTAACATACTTCATAAAATGCATGACAACTTTTCATGTAAATGTGGAATAATATAAGTGCAACATGAAACACATAAATGCATATTGTAATACCTTTAATTCATAGCGTTTAACATGTACAACGGAAGCGTTTGGAATCACTTTAGTTGGCTAAAGCTTGTGAAAAATGATATTTGAAAAATGTTGATTCGCAATACTATTCATAACTTTCTAAAAATAGCCTTAATTTTGACAAATCATAATTAATTTTAGAAAAATCTGAATTAAGTGATTCCAAGTTCTATGGAAATATATTTGAATCAAATTTGGAGGAAAAATAAATTCTGGATAGTATATCTTGAAAATCATGCCCAGTTTTTATTTCAAAAACTACTGTTCATTTGGTCATTTTCTATTTTTCCAGTATTTTAGCCCAACTTTGGAAGGGCATATCTCTTAGCACGATTATCGGATTTGGACAAATTACCACTCATTTTAAAGGGAAACATCAGATCTATTTAGTGGTAAAATATCACATCTTAATTCCCTCAAATGCGCCGTACGTATTTAGTCAACTTTAAGTCCGATTTTTTGTTGACTTTTACCCCCTTTGTTTATACTTAATCCAATTTGAGGTATGGTTGCTTTATCTAGCCATATTAATGCCTTTGGAGCATTTTAAACTATCCTAGCATGCTTGGAAATAAAATCTCCTACCACACATGCTATCAACTACAATCAACACATAATA
>JANTPZ010142972.1:0-28502 GCA_025593235.1 Vachellia pachyceras
AAATGAACAGTACTTTTTCACGCAGTAAACTGTATCAATTGGACAAGCTAATGACTCAATGAGTATTTTTCCTTTATAGAGGAACTTATAATCTTCAAGTAGAAATTGGAAACACTCAATATCTATTTTTCTAGAATTAGTTATGAATTTTCAAAGTTGGCCCAAAAATCTGTGAATAGTGACGTGAATAGTAACCCTAAACTTGAAAATTTTATTTTTCACTCTTTGGTTACTCTAAGTCACTAAAGGCCTAAAGATGCTTCCAAATAGATATTTAATGAAGCTAAAGGTAAAAATTAAGGAGTGTCACAGCTGGTAAGCCGTGAATATTGCTGAATAGTGGATTAAAAAGCTTAAAGGTGATCTGAGGACTGAACGTAGGTCAAGAGAACCGAACCAGGATAAATCTTTCGTGTTCATCTTCTCTTTCCCTTACTCGGTGACATTGTTTTACTTCTGTGATTTCAGTTTTAATTGTTAAAAGTGACCAATTCACCCCCTCTTGGTCAAATCATATTCTAACATTTGGTATCAGAGCACGTCTCTTGTCGAAAGAACTTAACAGTTTCAAGAGAGATCCATGGCAGGATTTGGTGAACACATTATATCAGATGGAGCATCAATCACCAGACCACCATCATTCAACAGCCAGAAGTTTTCCTTCTGAAAAATCAAATTTCATATTGGCAACTAATTTAGATTTATGGGATGTTTTTAAAACAGGAAACTTCGTGCCAATGAAAAAGGATAAAGATCAAATGGTTCCAAAATCAAGAGCAGAGTTTGATGAAGAGGATAAGAAGAAAATGCTTCTTAACAGAAAAGTTGTGCTAATGTTGCAAGCAGCACTAAATGAAGATGATTTCTTCAAAGTCTGCACCCTACCTTCTACAAAGCATATGTGGGATGCATTAGAAGTAGCCTACGAGGGTACAAATGCAGTTAAAGAAAGCAGAGGCAACATGCTGACCACTGAGTATGACTTACTCAAGATGATAGATGAAGAAACTATTACCGAGTTTCAAATGCGTCACACACTCCTTATCAACAAACTGGCAACCCTTGGTAAAACATATGACCAACGTTTACAAGTAAGAAAGATACTGAATGTTTTATCCAGTAAGTGGGAGGCCAAGGTCACAGCCATTGAAGAATCCCATGGAGAATCAATGACATTTGTAGCAGTTTTATTTGGAAGCTTTGCTGAATATGAGAGCAAGTAAAAATTCAAGAAAGAATTATCAAACATTGAAGAGAAAAAGAAAAAGGGGCTGGCTCTCAAAACTGTCAAAGAAAAAGAGAAAGAGTCAGAAACTGAAGAAGAAGAAGAAGAAGAAGAAGAAGAAGAAGAAGGTGATGTAGAAGATGAAGAACTTGCAATGGTGGTTAGAAATTTCAGAAGAATGTATCGCAAGGATCAACGATTCAAAAGGCCATTCAAAGGAGGAACAAGCAAAGTCATTTGTTATGAATGCAACAAACCTGGTCATGTTCGAGCCGATTGTCCACAGCTTGCCAACCAGAATAAAGAAAAGGAGAAGGAGAGAAAGAAATTCAAATCATTCAAAAAGAAGAAAGCTTATGTTTCAGGTATTTGCGATGACAGTTCAGATGAAGATGAAAGTGAAGCTGAGGAGGAAGTTAATCTCTGCCTTGTTGCTCAGGAAGAAGAATCAGAAGAGGTAATTCTTGAACCTACTTATGAAAAATTACGTTCTGAATATGATGAAATGCATATTGAATTACTCAAGTTTGCAAAAGAATTGTCTTTTCTAAGAAAAAGAGTTAAAGAACTTGAGAAACCTACTGAAGAACCAGTTGTCGTCAATACTTGCTCAAACTGTAATATTTTGAAAAATGAAAATGAACGTTTATCTAAAACTCTTCAGAAGTTTACTCAAGGAAGTGAAATGCTGTAAATCATTTTGAAAAACCAAAGAGTTACAAATGACAAAAGTGGTATAGGATATAATCCTCAAAATAATTTCAAAAAGGGAAAGAAAAATAATGGAAACAAGAGTTACTTGAAATACTTTCAAAAGTCTGTGCATTCATTAGAACCATTCGCATTTTGTAGTTACTGCAATAGAAAAGGACATCAAACTAGAAGTTGTTATTTCAGGAAGAATAAAGCCTTAGGCACGTATAAATGGGTACCAAAAGGAACTTATGTTCCAAAGGCACCAAACACTAACCCAAGAGGACCCAACAGAACTTGGGTACCTGAAACCACTAAATGATTATCTTGCAGGTATGTCTTAGAGTATCCAAATCAAGCAAATGGTATATTGACAGTGGATGCTCAAGACACATGACGGGAGATAAAAGAAAATTTATCAGTTTTAAAAGCCAAAGAAGGAGGTAAAGTGAGCTTCGGAGGAAATCAATCTGGGAGAATCACTAGAATTGGTGAAATATCAAAAACCAATGGAGCACATGTTAAAGATGTATATCACGTAGAAGGACTTTGTCACAATCTCCTTAGTGTGAGCCAAAGTGCCGACAAAGATAATTGGATGATCTTTGACTCTCAGGAATCCTTCATCATCAACAAAAAGGAACTACCAATTAACAAAGAAAAGATGAACATACAACTCAGAGCTCCTATGGATGGTAACTGCTATACCATTGATTTAGAAAAGAATTTCACAAATTCTTGCTTAATTAGTCAAGCTGATGAAACTCAATTATGGCATAAACGATTGGCACATGTAAACATGCATCAACTTGACAAACTAATCAGAAATGAATTAGTTTAAGGGCTTCTTAAACTGAAATTCAAAAATGATTTAATCTGTGATGCCTGTCAAATGGGTAAACAGACAAAATCTTCTTTCAAATAAAAAATAAAGATTTCTTCAAAAAGACCTCTTAAACTACTTCATATGGATTTAATGGGTCCTGCTAGAGTAAAAAGCTTGGGAGGAAATCTTTATCACTTGTAATTATTGATGATTACTCTAGATTCACGTGGACCATATTTTTAGCATCTAAAAATGAAACATTTGAATTATTCACTGTTTTTGCCAAAAAGATCCAAAATGAGAAAGGTATGTCTATTGTTTCCATTAGAATAGATCACGGAGGAGAATTTGAGAATGAAGACTTTGCTGCATTATGTGAAAATGAAGGAATCAATCACAACTTCTCAGCACCAAGGACCCCTCAGCAAAATAGAGTGGTAGAGAGGAAAAACAGAGTACTTGCAGACATGGCGAGAGCAATGATGACAGAAAAGCAAGTTTCTCAGGTGTTTTGGGCAGATGCTCTAAGTACAGCCTGCTACATCTCAAACAGAGAATACATAAGACCCTCACTAGGAAAAACACCATATGAACTATTCAAAGGAAGAAAGCCAAATCTGTCTCATCTGCACGTCTTTGGTAGCAAATGTTTCATCCACAATAATGGTAAGGATAACCTTGGTAAGTTTGATCCCAAATCTGATGAAGGTCTATTTCAAGGTTATTCAAATAGAAGCAAAGCATTTAGAGTTTTCAACAAACGAACTTGTGTTGTAGAAGAATCTGTGCATGTAGTATTTGTTGAAACGAATCCTCAAACAAAATCTGATGTTGATGAGGAAATTATAGTTTCAAAAGGTTTTGAAAATCCAAACAAAGAAAATTTAACTGATTGTTAACCATCTCAAGATTTTGAAAATGATCAATCAGTTGAACATCCCCTTATTCTTGAATGGTTTCATTGTGGAAGAAGTTTACATAGAACAACCCCCTGGTTTTGAAGATGTTTCCAAACCTAACCATGTTTATAAACTCAAGAAAGCTCTTTACGGTTTAAAACAAGCTGCTAGAGCTTGGTATGAAAGATTAAGTAATTTCTTAATTAAGAAATATTATGTTAGAGGAAAAGTGGATACAACTCTATTTATCAAACATTCAAAATCAAATTTATTCGTTGTGAAGATTTATGTTGATGACATTATTTTTGGTGCAACTAATGATGATCTTTGCCAAGAGTTTTCTAAGATGATGCAGGGAGAATTTGAAATGTCCATGATGGGAGAATTGAATTTCTTTCTTGGGCTTCAAATTAAGCAAAGAAAGAATGTCATCTTTATCAATCAAGCTAAATACCTCAAAGAGCTGCTGAAGAAGTTTGGAATGGATCAATGCAAAAGTGCTGACACTCCTATGAGTTCAAATGCACTCCTTGATGCAGATGTAAATGGGAAAGATTATGACATCAAAAGATACAGAGGAATGATTGGGTCTCTTCTCTATCTCATGGCAAGTAGACCTGACATTCAATTTAGTGTTGGAATGTGTGCTCGTTACCAAGCTGCTCCCAAGGAGTCTCATGCTGAAAATGTCAAAAGAATTCTCAGATATCTAGCTGGTACCACTGATCCTGGATTATGGTATCCCAAAGGAAGCAATGAAGAATTAATTGCTTATTCAGACTCTGATCACGCTGGATACAAGACTGATAGTAGTGTCAATTTCTTGTAGGAGCCTTGGTTTCCTTGTTCAGCAAAAGGCAATCAACTGTGTCATTATCATCAACAAAAGCTGAATATATTGTTGTTGCAAGTTGCTGTGCTCAAGTGTTATGGATGAAGCAGCAGCTCCAGGATCTGGAAATGATTTTCAAAGAAATTCCCATCTACTGTGACAACACAAGCACAATTAACCTGACAAAGAATCCTGTGCATCACTCCCGGACTAAACACATTAACATTAGATATCACTTCATCAGGGATCATGTGCAAAATAAAGACATCAAGGTTGAATTCATTCCAACGCATCTTCAAGTGGCTGATATTTTCACAAAACCTCTAGTCAGAGAACAATTCATGAACAATAGAATGGAATTGGGAATGGTAAACCCAAATGAGCTATAAGTTAATGTTAATTTTCCATATTTTGATGTTTGACTCTTCTAACTTAAGCTTCGGAGTGTTTTAATAAAGTTTTGCAGGTGTTAAAATGAAACACTTGAAGTCAAAACTCAAGTACTGAAAAAACAAGAAATGAAGTGTTCAAAATTTTTTGATGAACACTCGAGTGTTGGAAAGCATCACCCGAGTGTTGATGGCTAAAAATGATGAAATACTCGAGTTTCAGGTTCAAGTGAAGATTTATGAAGCAACACTTGAGTTTTGGAAAGCAATACTCGAGTACTGTACCCTTAAAAGTGTCACTGGAAGTCAAATTAGATGGAAGTAAAGGTAATACTCGAGTTTTCAATCTTAAAACTTGAGTTTGGTAAGTATTTTAAACTTAATAGTCTCGATACTTGAGTATTGAAAGGTTAATACTCGAGTGTTAAAGGTTTTAGGAGACAGAGGACCCCGATACTCGAGTATTCCATGGTAATACTCAAGTACTGGCATGCTCTAAGAAAAAAGGGGGCCCCGATACTTGAGTACTGAAGCAATAATACTCGAGTATTGGCAAGTGAGACTCAAAACTCGAGTACTCAAAAATAATACTCGAGTACTGGCTTGTCTGATCATTTTCCCTAGTGCAATACTCGAGTACTGACAAAGCAATACTCGAGTGTTACATTCAATACTCGAGTGTGGCATCACGACACTCGAGTGCTTGGCTTATTTTCTCTCAACACTTGTGTACTGAAACTCACTACTCGAGTGTTGGCGCATCAGATGTCTTTTATTCCTCTTTTTGCAATCACTCGAACCCTAACCTCATTTTTCACACTCGAGTTCTCTCAAATTAGACTTTCTAACTGTTGCATCTTCCTTCCAAACCGTTACATACCCACTCAAAATCATCAAACCGTCAAAACCCCTCTCTTTATTCCTCTTAAAACTTCCATTACTCTCAGATTTCTCACAATTTTCGCATTCCACTCGACGGTACCCTCTTCTCGAAATTTCTTGAGTTTTTTATTCCTAAACACTATGGCCTGTGCCAAGAAAGCGAAATCTTCAATCTCAATCTCAGTCAGCATCCTCAAAGAAAGTAAGGATCATTGAACCATCAAAGGAAGAGACAGTCACTCCTTTGGTCCAAAAGTCACGCTCTGAGCAACCCAAGTCCATTATGAAGAAAGATAAGGGTAAGGCTCCAGCAACATTATCTTCAGACCCTGGACAATCTTCTGCACAAGCCTCGGATTCAGACACAGAAAGCATATCTCCGGGGAAATTGATTTCAAGTATGAAGAGAAAGAGAAGAGGTGGAGCAAGTGGTCTTGGTGAATCATCAAGGAGAGCGTCAAAGAAGGTAACAAAACTAGAGCCTCCTACAGATTACAACACTTCCACTTTATACATCATTGAGCACGATGAGTATGAATTGAAGTATAAGAACCGTGCTTTGTGTCCTGGAATTTATGTGAAATTGGAAGATGTTTAGGCTCTAGGGATTGATGTAGTGGAATATTTGGAGCATTACAGAAAGTTGATTGAAATTAACATGCCATACTCCCCATAAATGGTCAGGATTTTTTATAATAATATGAAATCCAATTCTTTGAAGGATGATACAGGGAAAATCACTCATCACTCCATGGTTACAAAGATTAGAGGTGTGACACCTCTTATTTATCCCTCTTAGCTTCCATTATGATGATTTGGAACCAATTAATGGCCTCAAATAACTCACAAAGTTCAAAAGGATCAAATTGAAAACTTCATTTTTATGAGTTACTATTCACAGCTTTTCCGGCCAACTTTGAAAATTCATAACTAATTCTAGAAAAATCAAAATTGAGTGCTTCCAATTTCTATTTGAAGCTTATAAGTTCCTATATAAGGGAAAAATACTCATTGAGTCATTAGCTTACCCAATTGATACATTTTAATGCTTAAAAATGTACTGTTCATTTGGTAATTTTTCATTTTTCCCATGTTTTTCTGTGGTTTTTGGCTAACTTTGGAACATCATAACTCTTTGTACAAAACTCCAATTCCAGTGTTCTTTAGCTCGTTTTAAAGCTAGCAATATGAACTATTTGTCTGTAAAAATTCATCCCATTTTAAGTTCATTTTCTCTGTTTCACGATAGGTCAAAGTATGGGATTTGACCAACTTCACACTTGCTAATTAGTCAAACTTTTCTAACTTCATAATTTGACATGCTATCTTTTAGGCTTCGTTTGATCATGATTAACCATGCATTTGTGAATATCTAAGGTGTACATTCACTACCTCATGGCTAACACATAAGTAAGAATTTAATTTACATATTACACAACATAATCAAATTTAAATTCCAAACATTATACATAATTTCACAATATTATCACATGGCATCTTCAATCACCATTTACTTTGCTCTTACCCTTGCTTGTACTTGTACCTATATGGTTGGTTTGGGGGATAATGGGATTTTTGGAAATCTTAATAGCAGAACTATCTAACACATTTCACAAAGTGCATGACAACTTTAAGCATATGTGTGAATGTATAAAAGTGCAACATGTAACATAAAAATGCAAATGGCCATAGCATATAAAGCACACATTCACACCTTTATCATCATCAATTTTCAACAAGTCATGCATATTTCATCAATCATTTTCAAAACAACTTAGATTAGGGTTAGATGGTCTTGCTACCTTTAGCTCTTAATTTTCTTTTAGCTTGAATGCTTTCTGGACCATTTGGAAAATTAATCCCTTGCACCAAACTCTTGCCTACACAATTCATAACATTATGGCCATTAAACACAAGTCATTACTAATATAAAAATCAATGTAAAACTCCCTTAAACTTCCCTTGAATTACATAAACCTTAGAGCACTTAAACTTGTCTTATTGGTTTCCAATGCTTTCCAAAACTTGAGCTCACTTATGGCCTACACAAAACTTCATTTTAAATCCATTGGAAACATTAAAATCATCAAAACAACACTCCTTTGTCCACTTTCCAGATTTGCACGAAAATTCACAAGTGGAAAGAAAGTGATACTTTTTCAAGTTTCCATGGTATCTATCATCATTTTCTTGTTTCTAAACTCATTCCCATGGATAATATGACTTAAATTCAACTCTCCCTCATTCCATAAAAATTTTGGCAGCATAACCCCTTAGGGTTTTGAATCCCAAAATTCAAAACAACAACCAATCAAAAATAATATACATACCAACTTACTCCTCATAACACAAGGAGTATTTTGCACACAAGTATTGGCTCAAACTCCCTCTCTTTCTCACTTTGGCTCTCAAGAACCCCAACCATCAAACTTGAGAAAGAGAGACCAAATCAAAATTCCAATCCATGGGAAGTGAAGAGGGGATCACAAGGAGCTAGAATTGTGTAGCTTAAGGTATCTTAGCCTCTTACCTTAACTTTTCCTCAAGCTTTTCTCCTCTTCTTGAAAGCTTGAATGGAGTCTTCTTTCTCTCTTTTGCAGCTGCAAGTAGGTCGGCTAAATGGGAAGGGAAATGCAGAAAAATGTGTTTTAATTAAATCCCACATCAAGAGATGGAAGGCTAAGATTAATCCTTAATAACTAAGTTAAATCCAAAGGCTTAGATTTAGCCACTTCTTTAGCAAATGTACACTTCTCATTGGCTCACTAAAAGTGACTAATAATTGCTGTAACTAAGAGGTAAAAATCTGGTTTGGCTAACCAAATTGGACCCCATTCGGTTACTTTTACCGATTACACTTTTTACCGGTAAACATAACTTTATTCCGGTAAATCTTTTTCTACTTTTCTGGAGATATTTTCTTCCTCATTTAATCTCCATATTTTCCTCTTGAATATGGAAAATTTATTATCCCCAAAATACCCCTTAATTTCCTCAAATTTTACAGGATTATTCTATCCTGTCCAAAATCCCAGAAAACGAGCAATCGGAGGGCAACATATTTTTAGGGCTTTGAAAAATACTACATTTTTCACTGATTCTCTAGCCCTTTTTCTTTTCCCAAAATGCCCTCTAGATTGTCTAAAATTAATTTTTAAAATAAATTGCATTTCGGGGATTTTCAGGTCTTTTTCCCGATTTTGGGAAAATCGCCTTAATCGTACACTAGGCAATAATTTTATTAAATACTATAAAATTCACTGAATTTTTCTATGCCCTGGACTTAACTGATTAAGGTCTCTTGATACCTCAAATAATTATTTTCGGCCAATAAATCTTCAAAATTCTATAAATAAAATTATAGGCTGATTTTCAACAATCCGTCGAATCTCTGTCAATCAGTGAATTCTGCTCTATCTTTTGGGCCTCTGTGAATTTTTCTGATATTTTACTCAACAGTTGACTTTTGACTTTGACTTTGTCAAATGACCAAAATGCCCTTACACTGTCTAACTTTTCATAATTCCCATTTTGCCTTTGACTTTATCACCCTTGATCTTTTGTGTAATGACCTTTGTATACTTCCCAGTAGGTCACCCATCCTGAGATTGCTCCAGGGCGAGCACGCTTAACTGCGGAGTTCTCATAAAATTTCTCCCCTAAGTCAAGTCTTACGTTGGGTCATTCGGCCCATCAGCATCAACTTTTTCTGTGCTTTCTACCTGTGGGTTCTAACTTGACTTTTGACTACTGGCTTGACCCTTTTTATCTAATGATCATATTGCCCTTAGTCTTTATACTTAATGACATTTATGTCCCTGGCTTACATTCTTAATAATTTCAAAGCCTTAGGACTAAATTGACCAGGGTCTCTTTAGTCCATTGACATCTTCTCTTTCTGTACTTTTATTTCTTGGCCTTATCTTATCCCATAACTATCTGTTTGGCCTCTATTTCAGTTTACAGTAAAGGGTGGATATTACAAGAGGTGTAGAGATAAATATTTCTGCTGATGATATAAATGATTATCTGGGCACCCGTGAATTTGATAATAAATTGAAAGACCATTCAGAAAAAGATATGTTTGAGTTACTGAGGCCTGGGGAAGACTATCCAGGAAATATATCTTTTGATCAGCATCCATGCCTGTGCTACAGAGGACAATTCACTACATCTACTCTAGATGCTTAGTGAATAAGAGTAAGAATTACACTCATTTGGCTCATGGGGATTACCACTTTCTGGCATCCATAATGGCTAAGGAGAAGAGGAACATTGGATAGTTTGTGTTCAATGAGATGTGGAGATTCAGGTTCTCCAATTCAAAGAGGATGACCATGCCTTACCCTTGGCTTATCTCTCGTACCCTTAATGTTCATCTAGTATGGCATATTGTAGAGCAATATTTCCACAGGATGAATATTGATGTCATCACTGCTCAGCCTATCCTCCAAAGAAGAAGAGAAGGACCACCTCTGCCACATCCGAGGATAGGATGAGGCCCGATCTTCTGCACCTCCTCATCCCTCATCTGCTCCCTCATTTGCACAGGCTGTCTTGCAGACTTACTTGGAGACATAGTTTAGGAGAATGGGAGAGGCCTTCATGACTGCATTCCAGGCTCAGACATAGGATTATATCAGGAATGTTCTTCAGGCTGCAGGAGATTATTTCTCAGGGAGGACAATAGATGTGGCTATCACATCCTTATCCAAGGATCTGATCATGTTCAGTTTCTTGGGAAGTTTGATGCATTGCAGAACACAGTGACTAGATAGGAGGGTAGAGTCTATTGAGCAGTTTATTATGGAGTATCAGGCCTCTACTTCATCACCTCCTCCATCTCCTGTTCATGCTCCTCCACCTTCTTCATCACCATCTCACTCACCTGAGGATCCACCCACAGATGCAGTACTGGCTATAATTGACTTCTCATCTTCCATTCTGAATCCTGAGCCTCAGCCCATTCCTGGATCTCCTGTGTCCTCCATAGCTCCCTCTGCACCTGCCATTAACCCTCAGCCCACTTCTAGTCCTGAACCATCTTCTGATCCTGCTCCTTCTCCTCCTCACTCACCCCCTGTTTGATTGATGCCAAAAAGGGGGAGAAAGAAAATCATATGCTTGTTTCATGTTTTGTATTTTACATTATAACTTTGATACTTTGTGTTGTTGACTTTATGATAAAATGATGTTTATGATAGATTCATAGTTTATTGCTTCATACTTCATTGCTTTGTGTTTCTTGGTTTATTTTAAAAAGTTTAGCTCTCATAATTCCTAAACCTGATTTTAAAAGTTTTTGTCATCATCAAAATGGGGGAGAATGTTGATGCCACATTTTGATGATAACAAAATGATTTAAGGAATTATGAAGCTTAGATTGCTGTTGATTAAGTGTTTATAATGAAACACTCAAGTTATGTACTTCAGTAATCGAGTTTGTATGAAAGTATTGGGAGTACTCAAGCATTATGTCTTAAAACTCGAGTATTGAGCCTTTTTCATGTGTTAAAAATCAATACTTTCAGATAACACTCGAGTTATTGTTGAAAGTGTTGAGAATACTCGAGTACTGTAAGTTGAAATGATTCTGTGTTTTAATACTACTCTCAGTGAAAACTTGAGTATAAGGTTGTTGTATCACTCGAGTGATGTTTTTGAAACACTCGAGTATTGGTACTTAAAATGTTTTATAACTGAACACTTTCATGTGAAACTCGAGTATTGATGTTGAAGTGTTGACAACACTCGAGTATTGTGTTGTAATACTCGAGTATCGAGTATTATCTTCAAAACACTACTCAAAACTTGAAGTAGAATACTCGAGTTACAAATGGAAGTATTGAGAACACTCGAGTATTGATTTTCTAATACTCGAGTATCGGGTTGTTTTTCAAACTTCAGAATCTCACTTGAAGGAAAACACTCGAGTATTAAAGTGAAAGTGTTGTCAACACTCGAGTATTGAGCTGGATTTTCAAAACATGGGACAACACTTGAAGCAGAACACTCAAGTTATAATGGAAGTGTTGTCAACACTCGATTATTATTGGCTTTTAATACTCGAGTATCGGGTTTTCTTTTCTAAACAAACATAACACTCACATTAGGACACTCGAGTGATAGCAAGAAAAGTGACAACACTCGAGTACTACGTGTTCAACACTCGAGTATTGTGGCATTTGAAAATACTTCACTTTAAGCTCTTTCCTAAACACTCGAGTAGCAACCAAAAGTGCTTCCAACACTCAAGTACAAAAATTATAACTCGAGTATTGGCTTATAAAATTCAAATTTTCACTTGCTTATCTGTTTAACACTCAAGTATTCCTTTCATAACTCGAGTATCCTTTTCTCTGACAACTTATCAGTATGACAGCTAAGACTACCGCTCTCCGAAACTTTCCTTTTTCAAGTCCAACCTTTTTAAATATTACCTGCCCTAATAAATATGTTGCAAATCTTTCATTAAACAGGTCAGGCAGTCCGAGGAATGAAGATGTGCATTAATGACCTCCTGCGCAACAGTTGAACCATAGCATTTATGAAGCATTAATGACGGTCAACAAACTCAGCCAATGTGAGTAACGGACACAAGCTTCTCTCTAACAAATATTCTAAATATGAGTAACGGACATTTGCTGAAATGTCATCTATAAAATGAGGAAGCTTTAAAGACAGAAGAATAACGACTGAAAGAGAATTCAATACGCCATTAATATTTCAACTACCTTCTGTCATTATGTTCATTATTACCAATGAGGTTCAGTGATTTATTATCCACTCTTCCAAGAGAGTTTATATCATTCAAATCCATTGTAAACCTACGAGATATTCAAGGTTGGGACCTTAAATTTTTTGGGTTGAGAATTTTATAGAAAACAGAGAGCATGGGACTCTGTTTTATTACATATTGTAAGGGGGAGTGTGAATCTCCACTATAAAGGCCGGTGAGCCGTGAATATTGCGGAATAGTGGATTAAAAAGCTCAGAAGTGCTCTGAGGACTGGACGTAGGTCAAGAGGACCGAACCAGGATAAATCTCTCGTGTTCATCTTCTCTTTCCCTTACTCGTTGACATTGTTTTAACTATGTGATTTCAGTTTTAATTGTTAAAAGTGACCAATTCACCCCCTCTTAGTCAAATCCAATTATAACAAAAGAAATGTCTGAGAAAATATTCTTGGAGCACCTTTTGCAACTCTTTTGTTTCCTTATCAAACAGGAGTGGAAGGAATTTCTAAAAACATTTTGGCAAAAAGATTCTTTTCCCGTGGGCTTAGTCCATAAAGGTAAAGGAATTAAATCCGATTTCTTTTAAAAAAATCAAATAAATTTTTTGAAAGAAGAAATTTCTTTTCAAAAGATTTGAACAATTTTTATCCCAAACAAAAATTCAGAATAAAATTCAAAGAATGTTTAGAAATAATTCATACAAGAATTTATTCTGTTTTACCAAATGCCTTTTGGGATAGAAAGCAACATGTGGTAGATTTACCATATGAGCCAAACTTTTCTGAGAAAAAAATTCCAACAAAGGCTAGACCAATCCAAATGAGTCAAGATCTTCTTGAAACTTGTCAAAAAGAGATTCAAGATCTTTTAAATAAAAAACTTAGTTTGAAGAGTAGGAGTCCTTAGTCCTGTGCTGCTTTTTATGTTAATAAAAATGCAGAAATTGAAAGAGGAACTCCAAGACTTGTTACCAATTATAAACCCCTTAACGAAGCCCTCCAATGGATTCATTATCCAATCCCAAACAAGTTTGATCTCCTTAAACATCTTCATTATGCAAAAATCTTTTCAAAATTTGACATGAAATCTGGATTTTGGCAGATTCAAATTTATGAAAAAGATAGGTATAAAACTGCTTTTACTGTACCCTTTGGACAACATAAGTGGAATGTTATGCCTTTAGTTTGAAAAACGCTCCTTCTGAATTCCAAAGAATTATGAATGAGATATTTAATGATTGTCATCAGTTTATTATAGTATATATTGATGATGTATTAATTTTTTCTCATTCTATTGATCAACATTTCAAACATATATCACATTTTATCAAATTGGCATAACGTAATGGTTTAGTAGTTTCTAAGCTAAAAATCTCTCATTTTCAAACACGAATTCGCTTTCTTGGTCATTGGATTTATCAAGGAAAAATCACTCCAATAGAAAGGGCGATTCAATTCGTTGATAAATTTCCTGACTTATTGATAAAAATCAACTCCAACGGTTTTTGGGATGTTCAAACTATGTTGCTGATTTCGTACCTCAAGTCAGTAACTTTGCCAAACCTCTTCATCAGAGGTTGAAAAACAGCCCTCCTCCTTGGACTGACACCCATACTAGTATTGTTAAACAAATTAAACAACATGTTAAGGAACTCCTATGCCTTAGCCTTCCCAATCCAACTGCTTTTAAGATTGTTGAAACCGATGCTTCTGATATTGGTTATGGAGGCATACTTAAACAAAAAATCAACAATAAAGAAGAAATCATTTCTTTTACTTCCAAATACTGGAATTCTGCCCAACAAAATTATTCAACGATCAAAAAAGAAATTTTGGCGATTGTCTTATCCATCTCAAAATTTCAGTCCAATCTTTTAAATCAAAGGTTTTTAGTCCATATTGATTGTAAATCAGCTAAGGATGTTTTACAAAAGGATGTTCAAAATCTTGCATCTAAATAAATTTTTGCTAGATGGCAACCAATTTTAAGTGTTTTTTATTTTGACATTGAATTCATTAAAGCCACTTCCAATTCTCTCCCAGATTTCCTAACCAGAGAGTTTTTACAGGGAAACTGAGTGATCAAACCCTTGTACCAAAATACCTCCTAAAAAGAAGAAGAATAAGGATGAAGAAATGGACAAAGGCAAAGAGCCTTTGATCGGAGCCCAATCACCATTTTGCTCAGAAGAAATTCAGGATCTTCTGAGACAATTCACAGGGACTTTGTCCCAGTAAACAGGGTCATCTACCCAGCAAACAGGATCTTCCACCCAATAGACAAGGTCTTCGAACCAATCCAGTATAAAAAAATTTGAGTCTTCTACTAAAAAATCACAAACAGGACCTTCAGTCCAAAAATCTAATAAAAAAACCCTTCAGTCTTATGTCCAAAAACTCCCATCACAAAACTGGACCCAAACACTGGCCAAACAAGATGAGAAAACACTAGCTCTTCAAACTATGACCAAACAAGAGTATGATTTGATTAATCAACAATCTGCTCTTCAACTCTCAAAAACACTAGTACCGGTTTCTAAAAAAAATTGGTAATTGCATCCTCCCAAGCAATTACTATCCAGCCTGAAAGGAAAGCGGTAACACCCTATGTCCAAAAGCCTAGTAAAGCCAGATTCATTTGCCAGGTTGAACCATAATTTTTTGAAAAAACACCTAACTTAACAGCCTTAAATATTTTTCCCTCTGGATGGCACTTTAAGCCTATTAATCCTCGAAAAACAAGAGAGTATTATGAATTAATATTGATTCATTCTGATTCTGTTGCTCTCTCCAGAAAAACAGACCCAAAAGATGAATCTTTAATAAGTCATTATACTCTTCAAATCAAAAGGGTTCTCACTCCATCCCAGTGGGGATCTGATTAAACAAACCACGTTTTTTGGATATTGATTTTGAACCCAATGGATATTCATACTGGCAATATCAAGATGCCTAGTGGAAAATCTTCTAGGACCAAAATCGGTTTTTTAAACATTCTTGGTTCATTTATTTTAATAAATCAACCAAGTACCAATTTCCTCAATGCACTACTACAGAATATAGTTTTTACTATTGAAATTCGCGTCCTTTTTTTGAAAAAGGGAGTAAAAAATGAAGGTGGTGGCATTTTGTAATTATATGAAGTGATTACGTGCCTTTAGGCGCCCTAAACTACAGATAGGGCGCCAAAGGGCTCCCTTTGGTGCCCTATCCTGAAGATAGGGCGTCAAAAGGGAGCCCTTTAGCACCCACGCAATCTTATCTTCTGACACATACATTATCTTTCACTACTCCCACCTTTTCACTTTCACTACTTTCTCCCGCACGCTGCTCCCACCGTCTTCAACGTCCTGTTGCTACACCGTCTTCGTCACTCCCACTCTTCGGCTTCACGCATTACTTCGTCTTCATTCGTTGCCACCCCCATCTTCATTCATTGCTGCTCTGTCTTCATTCTTCGCTGCCTCCGTCTTCATTCATCACTGCTCCATCTTCGTTCGTCGCTGCTTAGTAGTCTCCATCGCTGCTTCGGCATCACTCTACGCTATAAGTCACTCCATTATGCATATGTCATTATTTTTTTGTGAAAGGATGTCTCTCCGTTCGATCTGCATGTCGTTATTATTTTTTCGGTCAAAGTTTTTGGCTTCGGCATGCATATGTGAAATGTGGTATAAATAGAACTTTTAGCATTGGAGCATTTTAATTTTAGAATAAAATTAATATTTCTATTAATATGTGAAAATAAGGTAAGGAGTTAGCCTACAATGAGAATGAGAGTATTATTTTACAGCTGCCTTGAATAATAATATAATTGCGAATATTTCCATGTCATGAGCATTTTGTGAGCAATTTGGATTTTTCTGTGTCAGCCATTTCGTGAGCAATTTCGTGAGAATGAGAGACTTATTCCCTCTTTTTTTTTTGTGCATCAACCATTTCGTGAGCAATTTGGATATTTCTAAATTTAGTTTTTAAAATTAACATTCCTAGTCCAATTATTAATTTCACTTTAATTCCACACCAAAATTAACATTCCATGTCCAATTATTAATTTTAATTTTAAAAATAATAATCTTTGTTAAAGTGAACTTCTAGTATTCAAAAAAAGTGAACTTCTAGTATTCAATATTAACAAAAAAAAGAGGATATTCAAATTTAACACATACAAAACATTGTCAAATACTAACATATTAATTTTAAATTTATAAATAATAATCTTTGTTACAAAATAATTATTTAATATCCAATTATTCATCCATAAACCCACTTTTATTATTTGTCTTTTTAAATTTAAATGTTGTTTACAATGGCTTAGGGTTTGATAAATGGATCGTGCTTGGATGAATACGTTAAGAACTAGTGATGAATATGAGAATGGTGTGGAAGAGTTTATTGAATTTGCTAAAAGAAATGCGACTAGCAAAAATGGGATGTATTTTTGTCCATGTGTCAAGTGTATAAATGGGATTAGGCAAAATATTGATGATATAAGGGATCACCTAATTTGTGAGGGAATAAGTCTCTAGTACACAAAGTGGATATGCATGGGGAAAAACTAAATGCATATAGAGCACAACACAAAAGAGATTATGTGGATGCAATAGATGAAGATAGAATGGAAAGAATGATTCACGATGTTGAGGTAGAATCTTTTGCTCAATCGCCTGTATATGAAAGCATGTGGAGCGATGCAGAGACACCGTTGTACCTCGGGAGTAAGCATACACGCTTGACGGGTACATTGTATTTGATGAACTTGAAGGCATCTTGTGGGTGGACCGACAGTAGTTTCACATTGTTGCTACAGTTGCTGGGTGATATGCTTCCAGAGAACAATGTACTTCCAAATCATATGTATGAAGCCAAGAAAATATTATCTACGATGGTATGGAGTACAAGAAGATACATGCTTGTCCTAATGAATGTATACTATACAGAAATGGGTATGAAGATCTTAGTGAGTGTCCAAAATGTAAAACTGCATGATACAGAGTGATGAAAGGTGGTGATAAACTACCTAAAAGGCAACCTTTGAAGGTACAGTGGTATCTTCCAATAGTACCACAGTTTAAGCGTTTGTTTGCTAATGCAACAAAAGCACATAAGTTGAGATGTCATTGTGATGAGAGAATATCTGGTGGAAGGTATCTTCAACACCCGGCTGATTCTCCACAGTGGAAGAAAATTAATGAAATGTTTCCGCAATTTGGTAGTTGATTTCAGGGCATAGAAAATTAAAGCAAATTTAATAATAATTTATAAAATTATTGCCCAATATGCTATAAAAGCGATTTTCCAGAACGGAGGAAAAAGGACCTGAAAATCCTAAAAATGGGATTTTCTTTAAAAAATTATTTATAGACATTTCGGAAAGGAAAAGGGTTAGGGCATCAGTGAAAATTCTAGATATTTTTAATGCCCTGAAATTCAATTAGTTGTCGAAAGTACATTTTTCAGGGGTTTTTGACAGGATAAAAGTACCCTATTAATTTTGGATAAATTTAAAGGATATTTTTGGATAAATATTTCACCATATTAGTAAATGAAATGTGGAGATTAAAAGAGGAATAAAATATCTCCAGAAAAGCAAAGAAAGTTTATCGGAATAAAGTTACTTTTACCGGTAAAAGTTGTAACTGGATGAAGTAACCAAATGGCAATCGGTTTGGTTGGAGTAACCAAGTCTCCAACCAGATTCTTATCCTCAAGTACAAGCATTAATTGCTACTTTATGACAACCAATGAAAAGAGAGCAAATGTGTGGTGTGGTGGTGAATTACAAGCCATTAGATCAATCTTATTTTGCAAGACAAAAATCCTAGCCTTTCATTACAATTAAGAGATATTCATTAAGTCATATTTTTCTCATCTTCTCCAGCCCCAAAATCATGAAATTTGCGGTAAAAAGTGAGACAAAACCGAGGAGGAAGAGAGAGAGAAAAAGAAAGTGCAAAAAAATCAAGCAAATCTCAAGGTAAGTTGGTGATTCAAGCTTTGATTTCTTCTCTAGAATTGATCTATGAGCTTTGTTCTTCCATTTGATCAGTTTATTTTCCTCTATGGTGCTGTGATTTAAGAGTTCAAGAGAGGGTTTTGAAAGGGGCTAAAGTGAGAAAATCAAGAGGAACAAACATTGGAAGTGGTAAGTGGTTCAAATCAACTCTATGCTTGATTTACTACATGTTGAGGTTTGGTTTGAGTTGATTTGAGCTTGTTTGTAATTTTTGGCATGGAACCCTATAAGAGGAGGTTCTGCATGAATTGGGACTGATCTTGGATGGATGATTTTGTGATAAATAATTGTTAGGAAATGGATTAGAAACAAGATTATGCAAGTATATAGAAAGCAAAGTTGAAAAATCTAATTTTTGGAAATTTTCCAGATTTTCGACCAGACCTGTTTCATGAGGAAATAATGTGATTTTGATTCTTCCAATGGCTTTAGAAGGCAAATTTGGGTAGGGTAAAAGTGAGAATTTTGAATCATAAGTACAAGTTTTGAAGTTGTAAGGGTCTTGAAATGGGCAAGAGAGGGTATAGTGCTTTTTTTTTGTAGTTCTCTTGCATTGTTGATGACTTTAAAATGTTGATTATGCTCTTGATTATTGTTTAGCAAGTTGATAACCCAAAGAGCTTGTTGGAAAAGTGCATTAAGAAAGCTTTAAAACTTAAGGAAAGCTAAGGAGAAGAGGTAGCTTAGCAATTATTATTTTAATTACATTTCATTATGTTTATTCCATGATTACTTGCTTTGTTATGATTTGGATAACATGCCATGGTGAATGATAAAGTTAGGATATGATGAAGATTTTCCTCTTTGCTATGTTGTGTGATATGTGAGGTATGCATACTAATTGTTTATTTTCAAGGTTAAGTTAAGCTTGTATCATGTTTTTAAATGCATGTATGTGATAATATAATAGTTGCTTATGCTACTAAGATTCCCAAGAATCCTACCCTCCCAATTAAACCCAAATCCTAGGGATAGCTTATCCAAGAAGAGAAGAAGAAGAAGGAGAAGGCTTGGAGGATTGGGTAAGTATTTGTTAAGCATTCATGAAAGGTTGTAAATACCCATAAGGGTATTAAGTGTCTATTGTAGTTGATAGCATGTGTAGTAGGAGATTTTATTTCCAAGCATGCTAGGATAGTTTAAAATGCTCCAAGGGCATTAATATGGCAAGATAAAGCAACCATACCTCAAATTGGATTAAGTATAAACAAATGGGGTAAAAGTCAACAAAAATCGGACTCAAAGTTGACCAAATCCGTATGGCGCAATTGAGGGAGTCAAGATGTGAGTTTTGCCACCAAATAGATCTGAGTTTTCCCTTTAAAATAAGTTGTAATTCTTCCAAATCCGATAACCATGCTAAGAGATATGCCCTTCAAAAGTTGGGCTAAAATACAGGAAAAATAGAAAATGACCAAATGAACAGTAGTTTTTTGAAAAAAAAACTGGGCACAATTTTCAAGATAAACTGTCTAGAATTTATTTTTCATCTAAAGTTAATTCAAATATCTTTCTATAGAATTTGAAATCACTCAATTCCGATTTTTCTACAATTAAAAATGATTTTTGAAAGTTAAGGCCATTTTTAGGAACTTGTGAATAGTATTGCGAAAACAAAGGTTTTCAAATATCATTTTCCACAAGTGTTGGGCAACTAAAGTGATTCCAAATGCTTCCGCTAGACACATTAAATGGTATAAATTAAGGGTATTACATTCCTCTTGCTGAAACACCTGTAGCTAATTATTTCCCTACTATAGTTTCAATCCATGGAGTGGATAACACCCCAAACATACCTCAAACATAGACGGTCTCACTGAAAAACTCCATATAAGTTAAGGAGTTGATTGGTATCAATTATTTGAGCTAAATCTCTCTATTTCTCATTTTCACTCTTAAGAACCCTTACTTTCCAGCATCAAGAAAAGAGCTCAATCCAAAAATCTAAACCATTATAAGTGTAGAGGAGGTTCTAAGGATTAAGAAGAGGTATAAGTTTTATGAGAATGCTTTTTACTCATATTTTTGTGTGATTTTTGCTTCTTCTTCTTGCTTCTCAAATGACACCTCCTCTCCTCTTTCTTCTGCAATTCTTGTTGTGAAGGCCAAGAAAGAGCTGGAAAATTGATTCATTAATGTAGGAGGTGAGCTTTTGATCTAAAGGTATAGATTGTTTCTTGCAAAATTGTCATGATCTAATGGTTATAATCCTTCCACCACCATACATACTTGCTCTCTTTTTAATTTTGTAAAAACCCAACCTCTAGCAATGCATGGTTACTTCCTTAACACATTAGTATATATTTTTATGCATGCATTGACATATACTTACTTACCAAGTAGTGGTTTATATTTACATAACTACAATAACTTGCAAATATAAAATTCCATCCATATCCAAAAATCCACAAACAAGAACATCATATTATGCCATCTTCAATCGCCATTAACTTTACCCTTACCCTTGATTGTGCTTGACCTAACATGGTTAGTTGGGGGATAATGAGATTTTGGAAAATCCTAAGAGCAAAACTAACTAATAAATTGTGAATGTGCATAACATAACTTCAAAATAAATGTGTGATCATGCTATATGTGACATGTTCAAACTATAGATTATCATACCTATGGCCATAGCAATCAAGTCACATATCATATACATAGCATCAACTTCAATCATCACAAAAACTTATGCACCATTCACAAATAAGTTTCATAAAACAATAGTTTAGAGTTAGTAGTCTTGCTACCTTTCTCCTTTAGTTTTCCTTAGACCTTAAAGCTTTCTTGTTCCACTTTTCAAAAGGCTCTTTGAGTTCACAACTTCCTAAACAACATACAATGACATGTTCATCATTTTCAAGTCATTAATAACGTAAGAGAACTATAGAAACGTAATAGAACTCTGATCCGACTAATCCACAGATTATAAAATTTTGTCGTTGTCTAGCCTTGGAAATGGATCAAAAAAAATAATTATGATTTCCAAGGATTGCACAAGGTGCAACCATAGGGTCGTTCTCTCCGGAGCTAATGCGTACAATAGTCAATAGCTTGTGATTACGTTTACGATGCAAATGGAAATAGGTTTTGGTTCAAAATTGCTATGTACAAAAGACTAAATTCAAAGCAAAACTTGTTTTTGGTAGTTTTGAATTATGCGAAGGCAGCAAAAACAGGTTGGAGTGAAAAGGTGTTGGATAGCGGATTTTCTCTTGAAAATGAGTAGGCCATCATAGTCCATAAAAAACTAGGGAAAGCATCGGTTTTTGCACTAAGTTTCATAATGGAAAACCCCAACAACTTGCTGGGTCAGAAATTCCATGTAATGAACTCCATTCCATGGAATCCTTTAAAAACACTTAAGTGTGTGTATGGAAATCGCAAGGTGCAAAATTCAACTCAAAACATCACTGCCTCTAAAATCAAGCACAACTAGGAAGATTGAAGAGAACAATGAAGATTTCACTGAATAAGTAAAGATGAGACTTCATTCTACCATGTCAAACACAAAACAACTTCAATACATAAATAATCCAAGTTTGGCTCTCCGAGACCAAGTATCTACGTACAAATTACAAGTTCTAACTCAGAATCCAAGTAATCTATAACATAGATACAGATTGAAAACAAATACTCCCCGTTTGGAACTTCGAACTCAGACCGTCTTCATCCTCAAGAGGAAAGAAGATGCTTAGCCACTCATTCTATGCTAAAGTGGGCTCCAAATGAATGATAGAAGGCTCATGATGAACTGATGGTGATGAAATGGAGTGAAAGTAGGGTTTAGAGAGTAGAGAGGTTGAGAAAAAATGTGTGTATTTTTCTGCCTCCTCCCTCTTTTCTTTTCCTTTGAACTTACCCTAATTAGGTCATCAAAACCGTCCAGGGTCAGATCCAAGGAATCGGGTCAGGTTTATTTTCCATTTGGAGCAAATTCTGGTGCTGACGCGCGATATTCACCATGGCGAACTTCAGGTTTCGCCGCGGCGAACCTTTCCCGAGAGTCCTTTGTTGACTTGTTTGACTTTGGCCGCAACAAACTTCTTCAGAGATGTTTTCCTCAAGTTCTTGTTTAGAGTTCCTGAAATAAAATAGCAAATATTTGAAGTATCAATTGCTCATGATGGAATTTAAGCAGAGTTGTATCATAATTATGCCAAATGCACCCAAAATTACACTAATCCAAATAAACAACTCCAATTCTCAAATTAGGCACAAGAAGGGTAATGAGTGGGCTAAAATTGGATCAAAAACTCTGAAAATTCAAGTACAACAGATGTATAAATAAAGCTCAATCAAATTCCCTCACACTTAAACCTTTGTACTCCTGGACAAAGCCTTTCAAAACTTTAAAATGATCAATGCATCAAGAATGTATCCTTATAAGTCCAAGACTACAGAATTCAGTAAAAGCATTTGACAAGGAATTAACAAGCATAATGGCAGAGACAATAATAAATCGATCCCTAAGAGAGTTCAATCCAAAAGACTGAATAAAAGAGACTTCCTCTCAAAGGTAGAAGCATTTCTCTCTCAGTTCACCGTGTAAGGACAATTTCACTCATGGTCGGCTTAATCAAATCTCTACCATAAGCTTGTAATTATTCTATCTCACTACCACAAGATCAATATAGTGTGAATCAAGAGGACTTTGGGGTTTAAGATGGATGATGGGGGTTTTCAACTAATGGAGTAAAATGATGAAAAGAAATACTTGAATACATAGTACCAAAGGAATTCAATCATATTAGTACCTTTTGCAAGACTTTAGAGAAATTCATGTTTAGACAATATACTACTTTTCTCTTTATTTTTCTCTTCTTCTCTTTTTTTCACTGGATTAAAGATTATATCAAGCATGAATCACAATTTGACAGACTATGCTTGCATATATATATAGTTTTCCAAATGCTGGTTTTCAAGCGTGAATGGCTCAAAAGGGTGACAATGGTTAAGTTATAAAGGGTTTGTGTTTAGGCAAAATGAAAGGTTTTGAAATGAATGCCTCTATCATCTTCACAAGATATTGGATCATAAAGCTTTGATTAAGAATCAAGACAAGTTCTAGAGAGATTACAAATCAAGACAGACCCTCACAAATCAAATGGAATTAGGCCTAATTATCCTCACGACAAGGCTAATGTCTCAATTAAATAGTCTCAAGAATTGAAAAAGCAAAGAGTCAATTCAAAACTGCATCTACGTTATCATTTGCTAATAACTTGAAAAAATGTAATTAACCAAAGGCTTTTATCCTTGAAGATCATTCATCAACTTCCCAATAAAGGCAATAAGATAAGAGGAAAAAACAAAAATCTTCTTCTTTTTTTTGCTTGCACTGAAGTTTCACCACGGCTAACCAAAAAGTTGGTCGCGGCGAACCACACCTGAGAGGGTGGTTATGTGTGCAAGTGGTTTTGCCGCAGCGCAACCACAAGATGGTCGCGGCGAAACACACCAAAGAGGTTAATTGCCTTATTTTGACTACTTTCACCGCGGCGAACAACAAAGTTGGTCACAAGCAATACCAAAATTTCATGTAGGCATGCAACGAAATTCGAGAAAAATAGCAAAGAAAAACATCTATACAGCTGCAAAACATAAGTTTACAAGAAATCGAGTACAACTGTATCAAATTTCAACAAAAAGAAAACTAATCCTATCCCTGCATGGTCGAGTCACCCTCGGAATCTACATCTGCAGTAGCCTCTTCCTCCCTAGTCCCCTCCGCTGATCCACCCTCTCCAGATGGTCCGGCTCCCAAAGTTCCTGCACCGCTAATATCATCATCCTCTGGAGGTAGCTGAAAGTGCAAGCTCTGTGTAAGCAAGGTGTCCATCCTCCTGTGATACCTCCACTCCCTCTCAAACTACTGAAGCATCAAAATTCTGAATTGTTGAAAATCAACAGCCAGACTCTCAAATGTAACGGGGGATTGAGATGCTGGATGACCGTCTGGTGCCTGTGGTGCTGGGACCTCCTGATCCTCAGCTAGCAAATCGTCTATGTCAATATAGGGCTTAGGCTGAGGTGTTGGAGTTCCACGGATCCTCTCATAAATGAAAATAGGGGCAGGGGCAAACTGATGATCGTCAGGGTACTCTGGGATCTCCAACTCAATGAATATATCAGAAATGAGATGCGGGAAAATGATGGCCTTTGTGGTTTTGGAAGTGAGGACGGCATCACAAAGGCTAGAATAAATGAGAGTGGACACGTAGAAGCTGATCCCCTGAATCAACATGTAAATGCAGAGGGCCTACCTCTTCGTAAGGTTCGCGAGATGGCTAATAGGTAGGATGTTACTGCAGATGAGATGGATATAAGGCTTTGTCTCTGGATGACACTCAGAACGGCGGATATACATTTCAGACCTACGAGGGACATGCCAACCCATCCCAGGTAACACAGAGTCTTGGCAATAGCGTCCTTAGGGAACTGGCTTATGAGTTGAACGTAATGATCACGTTCAACAAGAGGCATGGAGAAGTGGCCACGGATGGTGTGACGATTTACCAAATGCGCTAACCTAGTGCCTCGGCAATCAAGAAAGTTAGCGGACTCATGGCGGCATTTAGCGTAAAAATGATGGACGAACGTAAGGTTACCCTGGGTACGCTCACGGATAAGGACAGTAAGGCTAGACTCAGTCAACCTATGAACGAAAGGGTGGTTGGCAGGAGTCAAAGGAAATGAGCGTTTCTTAACTAAAGGACGCTTCTGAGTAAGCTCTAAAATGTCCTCGAAGGACTGGGATGGTTCAGGATCAGGGAAGGTGGTTCTACTACATTAGGCAGTTTAGTCCTAGGCATGGTGACTGACTTGACACAACAAATCAAACAGAAAAAATAATAAAAACACAAGTTAAGACAGGTGAAAACTAGCTGTAGCTTAAGTTGGTCGCGGCGAAAAGTAGGGTTAGTCACGGTGAATTATAAATTTCATTGCGGTAAAAATCGCAGAGCTTGAACAGCGATGAAAAACAATGAATGGAAACTGAAATAAAATGAAAATGAAATGGGTGAAAAAGGTTGAGATTGCTTACTCAAGTCTACACGAAGGTAGTGGTGCGGAGTAACGTGCAAGGTGCAGCGGTAAACGAGAAAGAGTGGAAACGCGAGAGATAGAGCAACTAATGACGACAGCAAAATGGAGAAAGAAAAGGAAAATGAACTTAAAAACAAAACTGGTGGGAGGTGAAATGACACGATTTTCGCCACGGTGCAACCAAAGTTTGGTCGCGGTAAAAACTCGTGGAAGATGAAAAGTCTCAGTGTTTAGCCACGGCAAAAAATAAGTTCGTCACGGCGAACACTTCCTGAGAGCACAGACTCACAGACAACAAGTTTGGACGCGAAAAAAAATGAAATTTAGCCGCGGCAAAACACCACAGAGAAGAAAAACATAGAGATGGAAACATAAGACACAAGACAATAGTCAGCATTCAAACTTAGAACTTCAACCAATCATTATGCAAATCCCAAAGCATATAAACAAGACCCTTTTCAAGCATAATCCTCATGAAGACAAGTCAATTACAATTCAAGGAGTTTATTGAATTCAAAACAATCCTAACTAATAAAAACAGTTAAGCTAATACTACTGGCAATGTTCCTCCCCCACACTTGAATCTTTCACATTTTTCAAAATAGTCATCACAACATCACAGTAAATGATTACATGAGGGAAAGGAACAACCTGAGGATCGTGGTGGCTTTCGAGTCTCATCGGTGTCCTCATGCTTATCTTTTGGAATTCCAAGCATAGCATGCACAGGTACAATTGGCTCAACTGAAGTTTTGTCCATTGATCCTGCAAAATCAATTGAAATACCTCTCTCGGAGGTGTCATCACTGTTGATACAGGATAAAGCATTCATATACTTGTCGGTTAGCTTCATAGAATGTGTGGATGGCATGGAAAGCATGCTATCAACCGACATGATATGAGTGCATGTTTCAATCGTTTCACATGAGCAAAATGGTGGGTCAGGGGGTTCAAAAGGAATTTCCAAATCTTTTTCAGCAAATGATGCATATGATAAGTGATGTGAACATGTAAGTTAATTCTCCATTTCTAATTCAGCACATGATCATCAATAACAACATCTATGGAATTTACACTCAGCAAAGAATAATCCTCATACGGATGTCTCATGGCCTCATACATGTTAAAATTTATCTTACTCTCCCCTACCTCCATTGATTTCCTACCATCTTTCATGATAATGATAGTATTAGCGGTCCTTAAGAAGGGTCTACCCATTATCAAGGTGGACTCACTCATGGATTCTTTAGACATGTCAAGCACATAAAAGTCAGCAGGGAAAACTAAGTCTTTCACTTTTACCAAAATATCCTCAACTATCCCATCCGGATACCTAATCGTTCTATCTGCTAGTTGGAGTACTACCGATATGGGCTTCAAATTTTTTACCCCTAAAGCTTGATAGACAGATTTTAGCATTATGTTAATTGTGGCCCGTAGATCTAGTAATGCTTCCCCTATGGTTTTTTAGCTATAGTGCAAGGGATAGTAAAAGATACAGGGTCTTGACATTTCACTGGGATTTGAGGTTTAAACAAGGCTACAACATTTGAGCTTACTTGGACCTTTTCATTTAGCCTGAATTTTCTTTTATTGGTACAAATATCCTTAAGATATTTAGTATATGTGGGGACCTTTTTCACTAACTCAAGCAATGATGGTATATTGACCTCTACTTTGCTAAACAAATCATAAACCTCCTTTTCACTTTTCTTTTCAGCAAGTTTTTTACCCATAAGATATGATTTGGGAAAAGGGAGTTCATCAATGTTTACCTCTTTACCTTTCAATGAGGTAGAACCATGCTTGCTTCCTTTCTGATTGGAGCTCTTCATCCCTTGCTCAGAAGCCATTCTTTCTTCTTCTTTTTGTGAGGAGAATTCTTTTTTAGCAGCAACTCTTCTTCTTTGGCACTCTCACTTCTCTTTTCAATGGTCTTGGGGTGTGGCATTCCTTCACATTCACTAGCCTCTTCTTCTTTCTCTTCTTCTTCCTCCTCATTAAAGTTCACTTGCTTCCCACTACTCAAATTGATTGCATTTAATCCTTTGTGATTGATGACGATATTAGAAGGTATGGAGCCATTACTCCTTGCTTGTTGTTCACTCATGTTGTTTGAGAGTTGAGTGACAAAGGAGTTTAAATTTTCTGCTTTTGTCTCCCATTACTCCATCATCTTCTCCAAAGAAGCATATCTCACGTCATTCTTTGAGGAATCCTTCTGAATCAATGAAGCTAATGAATTAACTGGTTAGTTGTAGAAGCTTTCTCTACCTTGAGTAAATTCAGCATATTCTGAAGAAGCTAGTTTGTATCTTCCTTTGGTGGCACACTCAAGGCTTGTTGATTATTCTGGATGTTAGAGCTAGAGGGTCCAGCTCCTCCAACTCGTTGAAATCTTTGGTCACTTGCTTCTTCACCCCTCCAGCTAAACTTCGGGTTGGATTTCCACCCCTCATTGTATGTGTTGGAGTACGGATCCCATTTCTAGCTGGGTCTCCCTTGATACATTGAAGATACGTCCTCAACCCGGCTTGGACACATACTTGTTATGTGCATTACTGACCCACAAGTCTCACAACTTGGAGCAGCTAAATCCATGGATGGCTGGGCTTTATGAGTGTGACACTCCTTAACTTAGCCTTTAACTTCACTAAAAAGTGATTTGAAATCAAAAGGAAGCCTCATTATGATCAAAGGGTCCAAAAGTTTCAACTTGAAAACTTTCAAGTTTTTGAAAGTTACTATTCACTGGTTTTAGGACTAACTTTGAAAATTCATAAATAATTTTAGAAAAATCAAAATTGAGTGTTTCCAATTTCTATTTGAAGCTTGTAAGTTACTTTATAAGGGAAAAATACTCACTGAGTCATTTACTTGCCCAAATGATACAGTTTAATTCGTGAAAATGTACTGTTCACTTGGTCATTTTTCTATTTTCCCAGGTTTTTCA
>JANTPZ010142974.1:0-10843 GCA_025593235.1 Vachellia pachyceras
TTTTTCCAAACACACTTACTGAGCTCAACAAGTCTCTTTATCCTCCCAGGAAGCGATCTTATCTTCTTCCTCCTTCGCCGCCGCTGCCTTCTTCTTCTTGCTTTTCAGTTGAATATGTGATGAAGATGGGAGAGTGTGCCAATCGTGACCACCGACCTACAACGACGCCAATCAGTTGAATACTTCACATATTGATAATCCATCAAATATCATGATGGTAAACTTCAGCCTCAACCCTTTTGCTTCTTCTTTCCCCAAGAATATAAACAAAAAAACAGAGTGACATCAATCATAAACAGGGTTGATGGTATGTTGTATTTTTTTGGGGAACGAATCAGCTGCCGCTGGAGAAAATCTCCAACTTCCGGCTTATAGGCAGAAGCGGCTTATGGGGAGAAGCCCCTTACCGGAGGAAGCTTACCCAAACAGTGCGAAAATTGGAACAGTAAAGTTATCGCGCTTATGACACTGTTGGCTGCACGGTGGGACGCCTTAAGGCTGCTCCAAACACACCCAATTATATCAAGACTGGCGTTTGATTTTGGATTTAGCTTATCGGACACACTAATCCATCTTCTACCAATTTTAAAAGTATTTTTGTAGGTTTTTTCAAATTAAATAATAATGATAATGATAATGTCACACGAAGCGAACAGAAAAATGAAATTAATAAATAATTGAGAAAGAGGTGGCGCTATCTCACCACAAATTGCCACCGCCGGAGGAGGGAAATGAAATGGGCTTGCCGATTTTGTAGCTTCCTCCTTCCAAATCAATCACCACTCCTCCCAGATCCTTCACTCCTCTGACCAATTCTCTCTCACCGCCTTCCTCCGCCGCAAATGCCTCTTCTAGAGCTTTATCGAACGCCTCGCTGCTCTCCTCTTCCCCTCTCGGATCTCTCCCGTACTCCGCCAGTAAACCACTCTTGCAGCCCCTTTCTGCATCTTACCCACTCTTACTGTTTGGATCCTGAGAAAAGAAACGTATAAACAAGGACAAATGTGGCATTCGCATGCTTACCGTCTTGGTCGCTGTGGAGAGTTTCTCATGGAGTTTCTGGCTGAATTCCGATGGCTTGGTAGTTGCTTGTGTGACGCTGAGAAATGTGGATTCTTGTTGCGATAACGGTAATAATACTGCAAAAACTACCGATGAGAATCTCATTATATTTTGTGGTTTCTCAGTGAAGAACAGAGGCCATGGATATGGAGCTGGAGACTATTATCACTAACAGTGAGAGTGAGGGAGGGAGGCTTCTTCTGGAAGGGACCATTCGGTTAATTATTAATTTTTATCTTTGCTTTTTCAATAATACTGAAAACATTACACACACACACGCGCGCGCATGTGCGTTATTGCACGGTGAACCATTTTCCCAAGTGCATACAATACAATACAATACAATAATCTGCAGTGCGTAAATATTGTCATTAAAATCAAAGGATTAGTCGATGGACATGGAAGATATGGTCCCCTGTTGGTAGGATAGAGGAACTTAAAGGTATCAGGACAAATAGACAATGCAACAATCATTGATAATGTTGAATGATACTCTCAATTGAGACCTTCAACTAACGTTTTATTGCTTGGAGCGAGAATGTTGATTTTCTTTATTTCCCTCTCTCTTTTTTTTTATCATTTTTTTTGGCAATGCGGAGGTATCATCGTGTTAGATGCAATCTAGCAATTCAAAACACTAAATGTAACTCGGAATGGAAGCCTTAGTTCACTATATTTTGAAAGTATTAGCCCCTTGCATTAGAATTAACATGTTGATGGTATCATAGTTTTTATTCCAACATTTCCTCGGTTTGTTTGGGGGTGGCTCAATAAGAATTTTTTTTTTACTAATCATAAGTATCGTTCTCTTAAATGTAATATTGTTTGAAGCACTGTCAGACACTAAATATGGAACCTCTTCCAACAGTGACTTGAATGTTATTTCGCTATATTATGAGGGACTAACCCCTTTCATTAGACACAATCTCTATCGGTGGCTTCGTAAGAATGATGAACTCAAATGAATCTCCTCCTTCCTTCCTGTATTGCTTGCACTACTATAGAGTATAGTTTTTACTATTGAAATTCGCGTCTTTTTTTAAAAAAGGGAGTAAAAAATGAAGGCGGGCACTTTAGGCGTCTTATATTAAAGATAGGGTGTAAAAGGGTGTCTTTAGACGCCCTATATCAGGATAGGGCGCCAAAGGGTACCTTTAGAGGCGCCTTTGGCACCCTATCTCAGGATAGAGGGCCAAAAGGGTGACTTTAGGTGTCCTATCCTGATATAAGGCGCCTAAATGCACCCTTTTACACCCTATCTTAGATATAGGGTGCCTAAAAAGCCCTCCCGTCACAAAATTTGAAATGGTTTCACTCTGCCCAAGAATCTCCTTCTTTTAAAAGATGACCCTCTCACATTCAGCTCTCACTCTCTATTCGTGCTCAAATCCTGCGTCATTTTATTCACACCTTCCTTTCGTCGTGCTGCAGTTACGAGACAGGAGGTGAGATGCATGGTCGTTAGCAGAAGACGATGCAGTTGAAGAAAAAGAGAAAGAAATTAGGTTCGCTTCCTTTTGCCTCCGTCTTCATCCTCTCTGCTTGGCAGAGTTATGTTTTATTTATTTGCATTCATTTTGTTTCCATGTCTCACTAAATATTAGTTTGGCTTTTCTGATCTAAAATCTGAATCATCTGATAGTGTTGAGTTTTTGCAGGTGCTTCACTGGCAGAAGATTGGATTTGCATAAAGTCCATAAGAAATTTTTATGCGACATTTTAACTACTGTTGTTTCTATGCCTTGTATTTGGACGATATTCCATATAAAGATCTTGAGGCGCATAGTGTTATTGTGTAATCGAAAGAACGGAACGTTTCAATAGACACATATCTTGAATAGAACGTTTTTTTTTAAAAAAAAATATTATACCTACGGCGCCCTATTTTGAAATATAGGGCGCCGTAGGCCCTAACTTTGTACTACCCTCACATACACGCCTCCGAGAAAGGGCGTCAATCGGATTAAAAATAGGGCGTAAAAAGTACTTTTTATAGTAATGTTGCATAAACATAAATTTGGGTTATGAAAATCCTGGTGTATTATTATTGGGCTGAATGTATTGTATTGGACTAAATTTTAGGCGGAAGGAAAAAAATATTGTTGACACAAGCAATATATATATAGGTAAAATACATTAGTCTTTATATTAGTAATGCATCTAAGTGGCAATATTATATTTTACCTCGATCTAAATCTTCTTTATGCGGTTGATCAGTATTTTAAGATGAATAAAAATACTAAATAAAAAAGAGATCCATATATTTCATATCAAAATCTAAATTCAAATTTTAGCCCAACAAATTTAAATTAAATTCCATATGAATATAAAGAGGACAAATGATCTACCTATTTGTTTTAATTTGGAAAATGATCCTAAAACGTTTGAAGAGGCTATGAAATCTCGAGATGCAACTTTTTGGAAAGAGGATATACAAGATGAAATGGATTCAATAATGGGAAATAAAACTTGGAAACTAGTAGACATTCCTCCTGTTCTAAACCTATTGGTTGTAAATGGATTTTCAAAAAGAAATTAAAAGTAGATGGATCTATAGATAAATTTATTGCTAACCCAACTTGCACCCTATAATATAGAAATAGGTTGGGATGAATTAAGCCTAAATGAAAGTGTCGCTTATGCTTTGGAGATATCTTGCACAACTTTCTTTTCCATCTTCTTTATCTCTTCTTCTACTCTCCAGAGAATGATTCCTGCCAACATTGCTAATAAAAAATTTATTTGAATTATAAATAACTATAAGTTACTCATCATGAGCATCATGTAAAACATGTAAAATTATTTTGAGATTAAATAGCTTTAACTAGATGTAAGTGAAGTGCAACTCATGTTAAGAAGAAATTTGTTTAAATTGCATGTAATAACAAGTTGTTCATCACCGTTAAATTGTAAAACAATTTAGAAATTAAGTGGATTCGACCACATGGACAATTTATGGTTAAAAGGAAATTTATTTAAATCACAAATAACCAAAAGTTGCTCATTGTGTGTATTCGGTAAACATGTAATTCTAAACTACCCATATGTCATTAAAAAAATCCAAACCGTTAAAAATTTCAGATTGCTCATGATGCCTCTATCAGATGACGGTGGACATAGCTGCGGCGTCACTCCTTCGCCGGCTCCTTCATCTGAGATATCTTAGTTGGGTTCATTTTTTGTTTTCTGATCGAGAAGTAGACGACTGTGGAAGGAAAAAAACCGTCATCCTTTTCATAATATACAGTTTTACTATAATGCTTACACTTTTTTTTTTTTTTACAAAAGATAAGATTGTCATTCACATATTTTTTTTTATCTATCTTAACATCATTTTAAGTTTACCATACATAAATTTTTCTATCAAACTATTTTTTATTTCAGCCCATACCAAACACCCATATGGGAAAAAAATTTCATCCTCTGCCATTCATTTCTATTACAATCAATTCTTTGATTCAAATGGATCCTTAATTCATCATATTGAAGAAACTAACCCCTTCTACTTGACCCAATCACATTGATAAATTTTAAAGAAATTATTATACTAAGTACATGATAAATGTTTTGGGTTGATTGGGAATTATGAGAGATTTTGTTCGATAAGATAAAAATGTATTTAAAAATAAAAATAGATGAATGGATTTAAAAAAAACTTGAATTGATGAATTAATAACAAAAATTTAACAGTGTGGCTGTTTGATTTAGTAGTGGTAGGATTCTCTTTTGAGCCTAAAAAGTGATTATAAATCACATTTATAATGTTTATTGGGTAATTTTTATAAAAACCCCCAGATAACACCCCAAGCTTCTGTTGACAATTATACGGTACCTGGTCCAATTTTAAACATAAATCCCTGAAGCACAGCACCAGTGTAATCACGTAATACGCCACCACATCTACAGCACCCAATATAATCGTGATGCAAGCCATCCACAAATTATGAAACAATAGCAACAAAAAATTCTCCAGCCTACCTCTCACTTCCCTCTTCCGAATTCTTTTTGAATTCTTTTTCCTTATCTAATATATATATATTGTCTTTTAAATAATAACATTTATAACATAGGAATAATATTTAAATATTCCTGCCATTTATTAAATCGTAATTAATAATTATTAAATATTTCATGATTATTATTATTATTATCGCTGTTGCTATTACTACTATTACTGCTACTATGATGATGATGATGATGATGTGAAGAAGGAGGAGATGTAAACCACCTGTTGTATTCTTAACATGAAATGTGAGCGACTTTATTCTATCCATTTTTTTTATAATTATACATTTTTAAATAATCTTAATAATTGAAATTCAAACCAAATCGAAATTCTCAAAGTCGCTTATAAAAAATGCATTCAAAAAAATTATAATTAACCAACATCATTTATACAAATCACATTCGTCTATTAGATTGTGCCCAACTATGAATCGGATTATTGAAATTTTGTTCAAAATTATTTAACAATTTGATATTTTATTTATTATATATAATATTATTTTTATTTAATTGTTTAATAGATTGAACAGGAAATATAACTTATAATCTAAACCATTATCATAATTAATTATGATTTGGTCTAAGAAATATAATATTTATACTCTTTTATAAATGTTAATTTTCATTTTAGAAACTAATATATTTATTAATTAAGTGTTAGAGAGAATCTTCATACATATAAATATTTAGTTAATTAAAAATAAAAAGTGAGGAGAAAAATCAATTTTGAAGAATAATGAAAAGGAGAGATAATATGAACCTTTCGGACCATTTATTTATCTATTCCGAATTGTTAAATTGCATTTTTCATTTTTCAACAGCAGCGTTTTCCTTGTCTCAGGCTAAAAAAAAGGTTTCTTTAAACATTATAAACAATGTAATGTTTTAAAAATCTCATAACACAACAAATTAGGAATTAATTAGCAGTGTACTATATACACCGCACATAATTTACGCCATTCCTCCTCAAGAGTTCTCTCTCTGTTATCACATTAATAAAAATAGCCTCTTGTACAACACATGGGCTCGAAAATTCTTCAATTAGCCAGTTCGCATACAGACGCATAGGTTTCTTGACACTTTCTTTGGCCATGCATTTTTCAGGAATGCAATTTAACATCTATAAATGACTGTCAATTCATGAACTTATATATATATATATACACAAATATATATATATCTCTCTCTCTCTTAGCATACGTTGCCTTTCCTGCAACATTCACCATTGATCAAGATTTTATAAAAATTACCTAAGCATTATTAAATGTGCAACGTCCTGGCAAAAAAAAAAATGTGCAACGTCATTCATCGAATAAAAATATTTAAATTATTTTTTAATATTATATTTTCCAGCAAATCATATCACGGAATCATGATACACAAGATATTTTTGGGTAGACAAATGCAGAGCATGATGTAATTTACAACACATCATAACATATATTTATGAAATTCATGGGATACTCTAAAGTTAAAACATTTTCATATATATAATATGCTCTAAGTGTTTATCCACTTTTTCAAGGATGTTGATAAATGCGGAAATTTCGTTGGCTTGATTGATGATATTTTGTTGCTTTGATTAATTAGGTAGTTCTTAATGAATGATGAGGCATATTAAAATTGATAGTTCGTTAAATATTAATTTTTATACATTTGTATAAATAATATATATTTTTAGTTTTATAAAAAATTTTAAAATTATTAAAGGCTTATTAAAATTATGATACATATTCGAATTTTAAATACTTTTTGTATAATTATTTTTAAAAAAGAAATACTTTTTTATAAATATTTTAAAAAAACGAATTTTAAATAATTTTGTATAATTACAAAATAATTATTATTATTTAAATTTCTTAATTTTTAATAAATTTGTTACTATATATTTTAATTTTGTAATTATATTTAATAAATTTAATTAATTGTATTATATTTAAAAAATGCTTGCATATTTTCATACTGGGTAAAAGGTATTATTTTGTATTAGTATATTATAATATAATAATATTAATAAAATATAAAAGTACATTACACTTTTTACATGGATGCTTTTTAGGCACGGTTTAGAAAGTATAGTTTCTACACCGTACTTAATTTTGTTCGGTTTAAAATGATCTCGTTAAAATACAAGTTTTATCTTTCAGCTCATTGACTCTCCTATCAAAACTGAATACGTCTTATCATGAGCATAATGGCATTTGGATAATTTTCTTTAAACTTGGGTAAAGACACGGGAAGAACTATCATCTGTCAGGGATTTAAAATTTCGAATCACCTTTTTGGGATTCATTATTTTTGAGATACCTGTTATTTTCCCTTTTCTTATCTTTCCTCTCCAGACTAGGACTATCCTACCCTTTTGCCTGAAGCAATCCTACTTTATTTATTTATTTTGTCGAGATATGTCTATATATAATGCGTGAGTCAGTCTTGTTTCTTTATGTATTCTTATTTCTCATGTTACAAGAAACTTTTGCTCAAATCAATAAAATGTTGTTAAATATTGCAATAATGTTGTAGTACGAATTAAACTTATAAATTTTAAGTATTTAACTGCAAAATTGTTAAACTTAAATGTTTTAAAATTAAATAAATTACAAAAGTTAAATATATATACATTGATGTTTATATTTAGCAATTAATTAATAATATTACTAAAATATAGTATTAATACATCATATTGTTAATATAATATTTTTGTAACATCATAAGCCTCGATCAAATGCAGATAATGCTTTTGTCTCAGTCTGGCGATGTATACATTGCCGTTAACAAAGAAATTAAATTTTACCTGAATTGAGGGAATATGAAAGCTAAAAGTAATCTTTTTCTCCATATTAGTATTAGATGTATCTGTCTACAATTAAATTAACTAACTCATTATGTACATGGGTGATTAGGTAGAAGATGGAAGATTGAGAGCAGCAAATACTTTTCCAAGTGATAGGTATCTTCTTGAGTTATACTCATCAAACTCCTCAAAACTCGATCGTTCAGTAGAACACTTGCTAACTGATGGCTTCTCCGGCAAGAAACCTCAAAGTGATGCAATTCACTATGAAGATATAACCTTCTGAGACATCCTCTTCTACTCGAGCTATCGAGGCAGTGGGATTCTTATTGCTGATTCTGCTAGAATCCGAATCAAAGACTGTTTCTTCCTCCACTTCACCACTGAAGGGATTCCAGTCTAAGACGGCCATGAAACCTTCATCTCGAGTTGCTTTCTTGGACAACACTCTACCGTTAGTGGAGACGTGGGTGAGAGAGACTATTCAGGAACTGCCATTTATCTTGCCAGCAATGACAATGCAATCACAGATGTTGCTATTTTCTCAGCAGCCGTTGGGATTATAGTAAGAGGCAACGGATTATAGTAAGAGGCCAAGTGAATATGATCATGGGTGTACATTGTTATAACAAAGCAACATCTTTTGTTGGTGTAGGCATATTGGCGAAATCAGCTGGAAATTCACAGACCAGAATTGATAATTGTTACTTGGATTATATAGGTATAGTCATGGAAGACCCTGTTCAGGTTCATGTCACTAATGGGCTGTTCATAGGTGATGCCAATATTGTGTTGAAGTCAATAAAAGGCCAAGTCTTGGGGTTAAATGTAGTTAATAATATGTTTAGTGGGGACCCTAATAAGAAGGTTCCGATTGTGAATCTAGATGGGCAATTTGGTGATATTGATCAAGTGGTGATTAATAGTAATAATGTGGATGGAATGGGGTTGAGATCAACGGTTGGCAAGTTAACTGTTGGAGGGAATGGAACCAAATGGACTGCTAATTTTTCTGGTGTGTTGGTATTTCCTAATCGGATCAATCATTCCTAGTGTTCATTTTACTCTCAAGAGCCTAAATTTGTGGCACATTGTGTGACCAATGTATAAGATAATGTGGTGGTTGTGGAGGCGAGGAAGAAGTTGAAGGGATGGTATCCTTTAGCGTTGACCAATGAGAATGAAGAAAGATGATGCAATACTTAAAAATATCATTGTAATTATTATTCAATATCATATGAAGATCTCTTGTATCAATAAGTGTCAGTGTGAAACTTTTTATGAATCAAGACATTGATAATGGTTTTCATTAAAAGTATTCCCCTCGTCTTTAACATCAGACTCAAGTGGTAAGTTAATCTTGATTATAAATGTAATATATTTCATATCCAAATTCATTCTATTGATGATCTTTCAACGATAATCAAATAAGAGAAGGTGGGGGGGGGAATTAAGAAAAATGATTAAGGAGTTTTAGAAAAAACATGTTATATTAACTAAAAATATCCTTGAAGTCACAGTTGTTTAATAACTAATCACAAACAATAATAATAAATCATCTTGTCGTCTCATGACTGTTTCTTGTCTTGCAGAGAAGATGAGTTTGACAGAGTTTAGTTGTTAGTGTTGGCCGTTGGGGGTGACAAGTGAGAAAATGCAAGCATATGCTTTCATGTATCCTTGCTAAAGTTAGAAAATTTATTCACAATGCTAGTCTCACCAATAGAATATCGGAAGTCTTACAAAAATCTAAGCTGATATAAGGCCTACATGATGCACACATTAAGTTAGGAAAGTAATGGTAATAAGGTAGTTTCAGGTTTGAAGGGCTACATATTATAATTCATGATACTTGTAGAGAAAGACAAAAGGAATTCTATTAGAATTTAGATGTAAATGAAAATAAGAAAGAGGAAAATTGTACTATGTTTCAGCCTAGGTAAATAATATCTAAAAAGTCCCATAACTTATCAATGGTATCTCTCACATTTTGTCAATGGTACCACTTTAACTTGTTATTGACAAATTATGGACTTTTCAAATATTATTTTCTTTGGCTGGAGCTTTGGCAGGATATAATTTTTTTCAAAAGGAAACTTAACATTTGATGCAGAATAAGAAGTAAAAAAAAGGGATGAACAACCACTCTCATGGATCTCTTCATTTCTATTATTGCAGTTCTCAAGCCTGTGGCTTATTGACGAGCGAACCTTTAGGGCCCGTTTGGTAGGATGGAATTGTAGGCATGGAAATGGAATTGGAGTCCAATTCCATCTCAATGGCTTGTTTGGTTTGATGGAATTTGACACAATTCCATTTCCATTTCCATCTCATACCCTCAAAATCAATTCCACCCAAAAAGTTAAGATTTGTAATTCCACCCCCCAAAATCCATTTTTGCCCTCCCTCCATCCCAGCAGCAACCATTCGACGGCGTCCTCCGATGACATACCTGGTGTTGCTGAAGGCGTCCTCCGATGACATACGGCGACCTTCGGTGACCTACGGCGGCGAGCTCATCATTGGCAGCAAGCTTGGCGGCGACCTCTGAGCATGACGATGACCTCCAGCCAGCACCCTTCTTCTTCTTCGTCAGCACCAGCGAGCAGACAGCAACCTCTGAGCATGACGCCCAGCGAGCACCTCCAACACCGGCGAGCACCTTCGAGCATGATGCCCACCAACGATGATGGCACCTCCGACCACCTCCGACACCAGCTAATGGTGGAAGCCCCGTCGGTTTTAAAGATGAAGCTTCACTCCCGATGGCTAAGACGAAGATTTTAATTTTAGCTGAAGACGAAGAAGACGAAGAAGCTTCACTCCTTCGGTTTTAAAGTTTTGGTGTAAAAGTGAAAAAAAATATTTTTTTAATTTAGAAGGGCTTTTAAGTCTTTTCATCTAAAAATCATACCTCATTTCCATGACATACCAAACATACTTTTAAATCTCATTTCCATTTCCATTTCCATCTCCATTTCC
>JANTPZ010142977.1:3607-15672 GCA_025593235.1 Vachellia pachyceras
AATGATTAGTAAATTAGCCATCTTAAAACTTGAAGAAATCGGCATTTTAAGTTTCTTGTGAGAGAATTATAAACACATCAGGACGATCCATGTCCTACCATCATAGCCATGAGCACTATGCTAAGTATTGAATGAGAATTCCCATATTACAATAGTACTTATCAATATCATAAAGAAAAATCATATGCTCCAAAGATAAAAGAGACATCAATCCCATTCAAAACCTAGGTTTTACCTCGGAATCTGTGAAATCTAGATTTCAAACCTAGCATCCAAACCAGCCCTTAGTAGAAGATCTGAATCCCCAATATTTATTAGCCTTTATTTTTTACCTAAATCTCCCAAAATATCTTTAAATTTCTACAATTTTTAAATCACTATATATGAGGAAATCCCCAAGAACCATGAAAAAAATTGGATCGTTGAAGTTGGGAATGGCCAAGATTATTTCTGCAGTACATGATCTGGTGCTTATCCCCATTGTTTCAGGTTCAACAACTGACTGATGATACATTTGATTTCATATTATTTAAAGATAATATGCAAATATGGCAGCTTTTAAAACGTGGCAGCCTTTTTTATACATTTCATATTATTTAAAGACAAAATATACATTTGACTGACAGCCTTTGTGATTTGCAAACGTGGCAGCTTTTTAAAAAACTTTTCACTTCTCCCTCACTGCTGTTGGAAGTGACATAAATAAATATATATAACCACGTTTTCAATATTCAAACATATATTTAAATGTATATTTTTTATAAAATAAGATAATCTCCTTCACATATTTATCTCAATTTTTATAAAAGTACTTCTCTACCATATTTTTAAATGGACACTACATATATATAACGGGTTCAGACCGTTAGGTTAAAAAGGCCTTGTTTAGAGAAACAAACTTCCTTATAAGCATGTAGAGGTTTTTACAGGCCAGATCACAAGTCTAACTTGTAGAGATTTTTACAGGTTAGACCACAAGCCTCTCATCTGACATGTTTTCACCGCTACCAACTCACAAGCAATTTAGCTTTAGAGATTATTAATTCAACAAGAGACGACATCTTATAAGATATTAGTTAGTTAAACAATATTACTTTTTAATGGTTTTTCATTTACATATATTTTATTTATTCCATTTTTTATTTTTATCATTTTATTTTCATCTTATTTTAACACAATGAATAAAATAATATTTATATATATACACGTAGTATTTAATTATATTCATCTCATTTTAAGTAATTTTTATTAAAAATCACTTCTTCCATATTTATTCAAACAAATTTTCCTTTTTCACAAAAGTTACTTCTACAACATTTATCCAAATATAAATAACATCACAATTTGTCTAACTTCTACCTAAAACTCATTTTTCAAATGCATTAGGAAAAAAGTAACTTATCTCACCAATTATCCAAACTAACCAATTACAAGCTTTAATGAAAACCCCATGCAGCAGATTCAATCTCACTTCTACCCTTGTATTGTTACTGCATACTCAATTTTTTTAAAAAAAATTACAAGGCTCGAAGATTATCAGACATAATAATTGAGGGAGTTAGATGGCAACTACTGTACAGGCAGAAGAAGACAGATTTGAGCTGATAAACAGAATTCATCTTTCGTTCTCATGAATCATGACTACTCATTCTTATCGTTAGTGCTTGTATTTCCATTCCATCCGTTTCGTTCCTTAATAACTTCACAAATATAGCCGTAAATACGACGTTGAATCAATCATAGCTCTCAAATTTAATCTCATCAGCCACCTAAACTACCTAAAACCGTAGAACTGCTCTGCACTGGACACGATTGACAACCATTTCCACAAACGTCTAGGCCGAAGTCACTCTGAAGCTTTCCAAAGAAAGAAAAAAAAATCAGCAAACTAAACTCTCCCCCAAACTAGAAATTTAAGATCCCATTTCAACATGAGGAATTCTAAGTTGGCAACCTGAACTTGTATGAATGAAGATAGCAATAAAAAATTTAGTACCATAAGCAGTAAAAGGAGTCTATATTTTAGGTCATCATATCAGAAAAGGCGCATAGGGTGATGGAGTCAGGTGAAAGCAGAAACTAACCGAAAGACTAATCAGTTCATTGATCACATAATCAGTGTTTGGAATAGCTTTTTTTTAAGTAATTTTACATAAGTTTTGCCTTGATTTACACAAAAGGGCCTTGTTGATTAATTGTGGGTGCTTGCTTTTTTAATTGATTGGGTTGCTTCACATAATAGAGTTACAACATTTAGGTTAGAGCTAGAACATGTCCATGGAGCATAATCTTCAAAGGGAAAGCAGATTATCTCTATAACCCACAATTCTTTTGGCTAACCAAGCATGGAAGAAAACGTAATCGGCATGAAATTAGTTAAATACCGTAAAATCCCCCAAGGCAAATTGTAGACAAATCCAAATAAGCCGGCAGATTTGATGAACACATCAAATTTGAGGTAAATACTTGGTTCAACGAGTTTCCCGAGAAACAACAGGAAACAAGGATCATAGCAACTTTAGATATAGTATCACTAGAGCCAAGTAAAAGCGAAGTCTGTAATGTGTTATCAACATTCAAAAGACACATTGAATTAACATGCTTATAAACAGATTCAAAATTAACATGTCAAGAGTCAGAATTAACAACTAGCTATGCAGTAATCAGACGACACCAGGAGCCCAAATTCCACATCTACACAGCCTTATTCAACTACCGATCAAACCCTAGAAGGGAACCGATCAAAGCCGGAGTGCCATTAACCAGACACAAGAAACTCAACAAAAGGAGTGAATCCAATATATTGTGACGAAGATCGAGTTTCATTCCGATTCACTGGAGCCAGAATCGGAGAGGCCAAGGTTCTCCTTCTTGAGGCGTTCGAGGGCCTTCTCGTGCGCCCAGGTTTCAATGGTCATATCAGGCTTAGCGTTAAGGCCAACACCAAGGATCACAATAGTCATGAAACTGGCAATGTAGCAAGGAAGTTCCCAATCCTCCCATTTGCGGGACTGACCAAGGGGTGGCGGGGTACGATTGAAGAGGTAACCCTTGGGGCGCTCCTCGTGGCCGGGGGTGGCCCAGCGGCTGGGATAGGAGGCTCCGCCTCCACGAGTTCGGAGGGTGGGGAGGATCCGATGACGGAGCATGGCAGAGGCGCTGCTTAACGGTGCGAGTGCAGGCATGGCTAGCGTCTTCTCCGAAGAGAGAACAGCACCACTATCCCTCGCCGCCTTTGTTCTAGCTGACTCTCTTCCTGGGCCAGGTAGTTGGATCAGGCCCAATAGGCCCAAACTTAAAAACAAGAGACCATGAGTTTGTTTGACATTTTCTAATGGAACCATTTCAATGTTAAGGAATTAATTTGTTCACACTCCACAAATATTAATGTGCTTGTTTAAGAACACAGTTTCCTAAACGATGCATGTAAATCGAGATAAAATCATCTCAAAATCTATAAAAACCATCTCGAAATTCATTAAAACCATCTCGAAATCCATAAAACCATCTTGAAATCCATAAAATACCTCGAAATCTGTAAACTTATTTCTCCCAATAGACTTCCCAAACAGAGTTCAGATTTTGATCCTGATACTAGGAACTTATCTATAAATTTTTTTTAAAAAAAGATCTTCTAGAAAGGGAAAATTAATTCATGAGTTTTTATAAACTTGTCATAAACATTTATCTTTAAGTGTACAAATTGTTAATTTCAATTTACATAATTTTACGAACTTAATGGAATTTCCTTTATTTCAGTTCATACCGTGTTCATATTTATGCACTTCTATAAATAAAAGTTTATAAATTAAAATTAATGCTGTAAATCAAATGATAAGCATGTTGATGGTTATCAAATAACATTTGACTAAAAAATATTAGGGAAATTTATAATCATATCCCAACAAGAATAATTGATGAATAAATAGTCTCAAAGACTGGTAAAATTACTATCAGATCCCAGCAGTAGACAATCCGTTTGTTATTGACGGTTGGTGAGGTTTTTAATGATAATCGGACTAGCTACTACTGAACGTAATGGTAATTTTATCAATTTTATAATATTTTATTCATTAATACCTCTATTTAGAATCTGATGGTAAATTTCCCCGAATGTTATGCTGACATGCCACGTGGGATACAAGTGGAACATGATGAATGAAGAAAGCATCCCTAGTCACTCAAAATAAAAGAAAGAGACCATCCGTATCACGTGACATTAAAGGAGTAAAAAGTTTTCACAATCAATCAAAATGAAAATCGACTTCTTATCGTATTATTCAACACTAATAATAAAGTTTTATTATATTAAGTTTGGCTACATAAATTATGTAATATCATATATTCATTTTAATAAATTAAATTATACAATACATCTTATATTAAAGATTGAAAGGAGTAGTTATGAATGAAGAGTCATATGTTCCCAATGTACAAGCCATTGTAAAACTTGGGGATTTAACATTTGGATTCCTTGTGAGGGAATTATAAACACTTCTATTCCTATTTAAAAGGAAATTGTTTAGTGTACAATAATATATTACTTCATTCAGATTGCTATAGTAAGGCATCTCTAAATCATTCACCAGGATTAAGAAGGTGTGTTAAGCAATTAAATTTATTTTACAGTGAAAATGTTCCAAATCTACCCTATTTTAAAGCCATAAATGGCATCTTGAAAAGAGAAAAAAAGAATTGCATCAAACTTTAAATAGGAAAATATTAAAAAATTATAATTAATACAGCACTTGATGAGTTATAATAAGAGCCATTAATTCTTTCTAAGGAAAGTCATTTAATACATTCCATTCATGCATTTAGAAGTTTTGAATCCCCACTATTTATTAGCCATTATTTTTTATCTACATCTACCAATGGTTGTTTTAAATCTCCACACATTTTTTTTTCAAACTGCTCTTAATTTAGTTCCCCTTTAAAAGCACTGTGCGTGTGTGTGAACTTCCCCAACAAGCATCAAATAAATTGGATCGTTGAAGTTGCTTGTGATCTACATGAGAATGGCCAAGAATATTTCTTCAGTCCATGTTGTCATCCTCATCGTTTCAGGTTCAATGGCCGACTAAGTACAGTTGATTTCATATTATCTACATTATATTATGAGCCCACTCCTACTTTAACAATAGCAAAAATTAGTCTTATTCTACCAAGTGTACTCATATCTTATTGCGTTACAACAGCTAAATTTTTAGATATATTGTTAATAAAAAATCTCATTCAATAATTATTGTCTTATTCTATTTTTCCCTGCCTCTTCTTAGAGGCTTCAAACTATCTAATCTATTATCCTTACCTGCGCCTCCAATGATCCATTAGTACATATTCAAATTACCTCAAAACAATTTTACATCATTTGTGAATTTGATATCATGAACCAATTCAACTTTCTGTACAGTGCACAATCATACAAGGGAACTCTGATGTTCTTCCTCCCTAATTTCTGTCTTAACCCTCCCATCCCATATTTATTGGCGGGTGATTGCAAAACACACAGAATCGAGTAAAAAAGCACTTTCACGTAAATTAAGATAAAACTCCCCTCGCATACTTACTTCAGATTGCATAAAATCACTAAAAAGGCTAATCACTTGTAAGGTTACATGTAAAACACAATAGAGTACTTGGCTTCTCACGGAATCATTCAAAGCTAATCATTGATGCGGATGAAAAGAAATTTCAATCCAGCAGGCCAACAAGAAGAAAAGGAATATATTTTGTTAAATTTGCCGTAGAGTAATATTAATGGCATAGAAGAATCCCATAGCGTAGGGAGTGGATAAAAAAAAACTAGCTATTCAAAGACAGGTCAGCAAAGCCTTCGATGAGATTATCAAGTGGCTCTTCCTCCAAAACATCCAAATGCTCTGAATTTTTAGAAGAAACAAGATTATCAGGTGATCCTCCTCGCTTCAAAACTTTCCACTGCTCCAGATCACCAAAAGATGATGCAGTCATTTGTAAGGGATTTGTTGCCAAAGCTTTGTTCAACTGCTTCACAAATTCATCCTCCGTTGGAATATTCAAATCCCAGATTTTGAAGATATCATCAGATGATTGCTCCATGTCATGAGCAAAAAAATACAGATCAAGTCCTGAATCCGTGGTTCCATTATCTTTCAGGTCTTCACTGTAAGTTGGCAAAAAAGGATTTCCCTCACAGACTGGAGAAGGCAGAGTTTCGGTCTTTTCATGGTCGGGAATATCATCACTATTAGCAGTTGCTAGACTTATTGGTAGAGCATTATAAGCTGAAGAAGACACAGAAGCGTGCTCCATATCAATATGGCTACTTTCTTGCATGTTTCCTCCAGAAACTGGCATGAGATTTTCTTCAAAGGAAGATGCTGTCTGCGTGTAAGACATGGTATCATCCTGAACGCTATCATTGATTCTTTCAACAGATTTACCGACAGAAGAAAAATGATTACCAGTTCCCTGAAACCCTGCATTCTTTTTCTCCTCAATTGACGGAAGGATCTCAACAACTGCTCCCACACCAATGTTGAAAGATTCTGGCGTCGAACAAATAATTTCAAGTAAAGCATTTTTCACAGGATTCCATGTACTTTCTAAAATATCAGTATCTTCAATTAGGCAGGAATCAGCCCAGGCAAGATCTTCAGGTGAAAGAACTTCTTTCTGCTGTGAAGCTACGGAATTGAGGATAAAAGAAGAAATTGAAACTTCATCCTCTCCGTTATTGACATCCATGGCTGCAAGTTCAAAGGGAATTATATTAGCAAATGAAGATAGTGCTTTGCATATTGGTGAAATTTAAGCAGCAAACAAGAAACTTAGTGATCGATAGTAATGAGTGAAGACATCACCCGACAAATACTCAACTCATTGACACCATATATCTACCTCATCCCTCATTTATAAACTATTAGGGATGCAAATCATCAAACGGTCTTCCATATTCTTATTATTCCCAAACAGCTTCCTTAAATACTGTAACCACTACGTAATTACCATGTTACAATACTTGTCGCTCAAAATTGATCACTGCCCTCAAGCATCATCACAAATACTGAAACTAAGGAATCTATACAAACAATTCAAAACCGGAGATCAGTTCCATAAGAACTTCTAGATGGGCTTTCTTCCAGTAGCTGGAAAATCAACATGCTTTGAGATCATATGCTCGCATGTCTTTGGAAGAAGGCCAGTCTAAAAGCTCCGTTGGACCTGGATGTGAACTTATCGACATGAAAAACCATTGAAAGCGTAATTATTATTCAAACTGAAAACTCCAAAAGGACTGAACAAAATCAATCACTGGCCGAAAATAATGAATTTAAAAAATTCATATCAGAGCTCTTAAATTCGGAACTTCAGATATACAAGGAAAGATTGGAAAATTCCTTATGATAAACAGATAGCGACGTCAAAGGGGCAAAACTGCCAAAATTTAGTAAATTGGATAATCGATGAATCCAGTTTCAAACAATGAGAAACAAAGCTTCAGCAAAACCCGGTTCGGTCTAGACTGTGAAGCTTGATCTAAGAAAACTCGCCTTGACTCCACAGTAGCGAATAATCCCTCTGTATGGGAAATATGGAGAAGTGCCTAATTACGAGCGGGATAAATTACGAATCGGGAATTACCAGCGGAGAAGGTAAGCATCAACGACTTGGGTTCGGACTCCTTCACAGTACTCAGTGACCTCCAATAAATGGCCCAGTTAGAATAAACCCTGAACAAGTAACCACCGTCAGCTACATGCTAAATCGAAACTGAATTCCCATTTTCGTGCGAATTTCTAGAACAGAATTTATTCACTTTGTTTTTGTATATAGTTTTAACATATTCATTGTGTATAAAAATAAAAGCTGCACAATAAAACTTATCCAAATATTACTCGCAATAAATTTAATATAAAAATTAAATATTCAGGTAAAAAATATAGAAATTACATAACTAATTTGTTAATATAGAAAGTAGTTAAAATAATGATTTATAATAAATATGTTATGATTATTTTAAATATCATATTTTATCATATGAATTAGAATTAATTTTAATGAAAATTATTTTGTTATATGGAATACAAAAATTAGTCAAATTAGTTACTCCATCTAATTTTAAATATAAAACATCATTTATAGTGCACTTTTATACTACAAACGAGAATTTGTATTTAAGATTAAATATTAATTTTTTTTAAAATACGATCCATATTTACAGGGTCCATATTGTAACACATCCATGAACACATAGCTTTCTTATTCCTTTCGCTCTCAATTACTTTATATTAAACACGCTCAAAGTTTAGCAACCCCACACATCCACCGTGCTAGAATAAGGATAGGGGTTTGAGTTCACAAACACTGTTTGTATTCATGTTTAGAAAAGTTAAACGTGTACTTAATAGTGTTTTTTTGTAAAATGAGATTAGCTCCTTCACATATTTACCTCATAAATGGTGTTTCCAACTGGACCTCATATGTGTTGTGGAGAAGTGTTTAAAACACACTATAAAGAAATTAATTTACAAGATAAATCTTATATTAAAAGATCACATGCGTATTAAATAAAAAACATGATCAGTGTATTAAATGAAGAGAAATTAACCATTAGGTCTTAATTAACCCAATTAATGAATAAAATGTCTTAAAAATTGATAAAATTATCATCAAGTCCCAATAATAGCTGGTCTGATTATTGTTAATGAATAGTGAAGTTATTAATGATAACGGATCAGTACTGCTGGAACCTGATGATAATTTCACCATTTTTTTTTAACTTTTTGTACATTAATTCTTCTATTTAAAACTTTATGGTAAAATTTCCCATAAATAAAAAACATAGTCAAAGTGTTTTGCGTTCAATCCAAAACAAAGTGCATATATCTATTTGGGAATGATTATAGGGAGTCCAAACACACGTTGAACTGTGTTTTTTTGTAAAATGAGATAATATCCTTCATATATTTACTTTGACTGATTTTATTCATCTTTATATGTTACCTCCTTTCTTATAGATAGTTAACTTTTAAGATATTAACAAAGTAAATTAACTAATTTATTTATTATTTTTTTCATCTAATTTTTGACAATGAAGTGATTTGTTTATTTTTTTTCACTAAATAAATCAACTGCTTCTTGACCTTTTGACCGCCGGATGAGGGAGTAATCTATCTGCTCAATCACACTGCCCAACACCATCCAACGATCCACGTTTACTCTTAAAAGTATCAGCGTCCCTGTCATGGAGCGGTGGATTATGGAATCTTTTTTTTTTTTTTTTTGCGAGAATGAGTTTTAATTTAAGTCCAAATTATTATATATTTCTTTAGTCAATTCCCCATAATGGCTTGTCTTCCCTCTTCAGCTCGCGGCTGGGTCCTTCACACATTTTATGTGCTGCTCTCTTCTTAACAGTAATTTATTAATTTTAACATTAATTTTCAATTATAAAATTGTCAATACAATTATGGCATTAGTATATATTTTATTGATTCAGATCTAAGTTATTTCTCTACCTCTCTAGTTACCTCCCATAATGACTTGGCTCTAGTCTTCGGCTAACGGCTGGCTGGCTGGTTCTTTCATCCATTTATCAGTTGAAATTATTCGACTACAAATATTTGCACACATATTTCTAATCTTTTCAACTTCTGTAGGAGTCAAATTACTATCCATATAATCTTTCCAACTTTTTACACAAAGCTTCAACTTAACATTTTAATTTTATAAGCTAAGAAAAACTTTAAATATGATCAATCATGTCTTAAAATTACAAAGACTATGCTAATCTTGCAGAGCAACATATTCCATTTTGTTTTGCTACTTTTGATTGTCTTTGATTTTCAGACCAGAGGGTTCAAGCGAGCCAGCTCAGATGCCTTTATCCAGCCGAAAGCAATGGAACCTTAAAAAAAACACCCACTTTAGAATATCTTTGTCGTAAAAAGGAATAAAATTATTATAGTTATAATTAATTCCCAAATCTAAAAAAATCCCTTCTCTCACTGAGCTGTTCACACTTCGCTAGCGACTAGCTTACACTCTACTCTGCTTTCCTCTACCCCCGCTGTTTCCCTCCTCCTCCGAGTACTTTACTTCCTTGGAATGTTGAATTGAAGCTTCATAGATACAGAAGCTCGAAAATGCGGGGTCCTTTAGGCGCGGTTATTGGAAGATATCCATCTAGTGATGGAAGTACCCAAGTGGGCGGAATCATTCGGAACAACAGAAAATGCAGAGACGTCGCCGTTCTCGTGATCTTCATTGCATTCTGGATTGCAATGATTGTGAACTCTAGCTTCGGTTTCAATAGAGGGAACCCCTTAAGGTAAAATCTTAAAGTTTCCCTCTTTATCTAATTTTGCATTGCATTGATGGAGTTTCTGTTATTGGTGGGGAGCTTTTGTTTCTGTATGTTCTTGAGGCATGAGATCTTTTCAGCGACTGTTCTTTTGGCAATTTTGTAATGATGTTTTAAGTTTTACTGTACCAACTTTGTTTTGGCGTGTCATGCTTTTCTTAGCCATCTACGATTGGTTTAATTTCTCTAGAACTTTATGGTAGTTTAAATCACCTTCTATGCTTTAAGTTGCACGTGTGGTTCAATCTTGTTATTCGGTAAGCTGCTGAAGAACTTGAAGTCAGAAATGAGAGATGATTTGGGGTGGGGGAATGAAGAAAATTAGGTGGAGAGCTTCTTTGTTTGCGATCAGATTTTTCCTAGAATTGCTAGAGAACTTTCTTGATGGCAAGCATTTAAAGTGTTTTCGCCCAAGCAAGTGCCGTTTGTTTTGTAGTACAATGACGGTCATAGTTTTGTTCTGATTCTGTTTTTCTTATTGTTTGTTTATGATTATTGCATTACTGTTTTCCAGGCTCACATATGGGCTGGATTACAGAGGGAATGTGTGTGGGGACAAGCATGCGCACCCTGGCCTTCGGCAATTGGAGCTCAAATATTGGTTAAATCCTAACCAGGTTTACCAAAGTGGATTAAAGGATAGCCAATTCGAACTGGCTGATGCTCGCACTATATGCTTGTTGGATTGCCCTGTGCCGTCTGAAGACTCACTTAACTGGGTGTGTGATTATCCTGAAGGAGAAATCCGTATTTCAATGCAGGATTGGATTGATGGGAACTATGATTATTTTGAATTTCTTACACCACAAATGAGAAACAGCTCTCTTCAACTTCAGGGCCCTTGTTATCCTGTCATATTTCCTAGTGTAAATGGTAAGCAAACTATAGATACCATGTTTTTGTATTTATTCTATTTGGACCTTGTTTGAAGGGTAAGCTCCTTGTATGGAATGTGTATTTTTGGTTTTTGGGAGGTAGGGGATGGAGTTGTCAGTGTCCCATAAATCATGAGCTTTTCAATTGCTAATTCTATAACGAGGTAGTTCATGTCATTCTTGTTGTCTAGTTTACTGGAGTTGCCAACTTATTGCTCGAGCATCCAATGTGTCTTTAAAGCACTGGCAGCAGATGGGCGGAGTTGACATCAATGAGGACATTGTTATAGATAAATCCGTTCACAAATCAATCAATTCTCGTTCAGCTGTCTTGAAGGTTGAATTCTATACAGTTTCAACTTTACATCTTGATCATTATTTTGATCATAAAATTGTTTATACACTCAGCTCTAACATTATATACTTCATTGTCGGTTTGTTAATTTTAGCAATAAAAATAAACAAATGCTATTCCTCCTCAATCCTTGATGTTAACTGAACAAGTTAATTTTTCTCATGATATCATAAGAACTGTTTACACTTGTTACAGTTAATGACAAACTTTTAAATGCTTAGAATGTGCTGAGCAGGAGTGATAATGGAAGGAATTATAGACAAGGAATTAATTTGCTGTGTAAATATCTATTTTTGTCAAGCATTCTCACATTCTCTTATTTTCAGTTGCAATTTTCAGAACTGCCTTGCATCTTTCCATTGAGCATTATGTATATTATGTGCTGCAATTGCGTAATCTTGTAGTTTCATCATTTACATGTGTTTGCAGAGATACATGTCTGACATAGGAAAGTCATGGCCTGTGCTGATAGTTTGTGGAGGGATTT
>JANTPZ010142987.1:0-12946 GCA_025593235.1 Vachellia pachyceras
TAAAGAAAAAAACAGAGAGAGAATTCATCATCTCCCTCTGTGTTAGTTATGTTCACACCCCATTATGACCCTCTCTTTCTCCAATTCTTATTCTCTTGTTTTGGAAAACGTAACTTTCCTCTTCTATCCCAACACTCTCCCTTATCTGTAGGTCTCTCTTCTAATCTCACTCCATTCTTCAATTATTATTTCGTTACGGCCATCCCTCTTGGGCTAATTATTAGAGTATATATCTAAATGCGCCCTTCATCCTGTTACTTGTTCAGTCGTCACTATCTACTAACTTCTTGATTAGACATTACTTTCCATTACATTTGCTTAATCTCAAGTGTGCTAATAACAAATATTTCTATTTGCATATACACGCTTTAGCATTTTCTTCTTTTTTGTAAAAAGCTGGGGGCAAAATATCATGCTACTCAACTTCAATGTTGATTAACGAATTGCGTATTCAAGCATCTCATGTCCTATATTCACAATCATATGATCTGTTTTGTTTATAACGTCCGTACGTTCATGTTTTGTTTGGACCTCAAATTGCTGCTATAATAATAACAATTTGGAAAAACGACATAATGGCACTCATCTGTAAATTTGGACAAAAGTTGGGGGCATTTTTGGTAGGAGGGAAAGTCCTCCCCATTGAAAGAAACTCATCATCAAGAGGACACGCACATCGTTTTCCTTATAAATAAGGAAGGCCTTCGCTGTATGAGTTTCTCCAAGGACACTTTGCGAGCTCTGTCTGGTAGAATATAACTCGTACACAGAGACAGAGAGAGACACTCTAGCTAAGAGATTAAAAATAGAGAGAGAAAGAGGATTGGGGAGTGACATCTACCACCATGAATCCTCATCCTATTGACGATCACATGGTGCTTGTGTCTCAGCTGTACCCTGCTGCTTACTCTCAGATAATTCCTCAACAAGGTTTCCATCTTTCTACTTTTATCAGCGTTTTACATTTTATGAACTGGTCATCGACTAAGGCACCACTAACTTTGAACTTGTCTCTCTATGGTCATATGTGCTCAGGGGAGACAAAGCCCAGACGACGTCGTAAGAAGAACAAGGGGGGAGAAAACGGAGATGGGGGATTGAAGAAGAGGAAGCTGAGTGCAGAGCAAGCGACTCTGCTAGAGCTAAACTTTGGGAACGAGCATAAACTGGAGTCAGAAAGAAAGGATAGGCTGGCGTCGGAGCTCGGCTTGGATCCGCGTCAAGTGGCAGTTTGGTTCCAAAACCGAAGGGCACGTTGGAAGAACAAGAAGTTAGAGGAAGAGTACTCTAACCTTAAGAAAGTCCACGAATCCACCATTCTCGAGAAATGCCGACTTGAAACCGAGGTACTTCTCTTTATCTTTTCCCATTTAAATTATCTTTGTTTCGTTCCCGAGGAAGTTCTATCCCCATGCTCGGATTCATTTCATTGGCCCCTACGTATTCTTGTGCTTATAAATCGTTTTGAGAGGAGGAACCAAGCCGGTCGAAATCAGTGTGTTTGAGTTTATCGTCTCGTCAACTTCAGTCTTCAAAGCGCGATGAGAGGCTAGTGAACGAGCCACCTAGTGAGTCGGAAAGCAAAGACTTTTTCGTCTTTTCCATCGGTTTCTTTTCCCTTTTTCTTTCTCCCAATAACGCCTATCCTGGGCAAGCATGTCTCGACGTTTCTTCTCCTTTATTTTTTTTTTGCCCTTCTCTTGTTCTTTTAGCTCTACAAATCCTTGCTTTCTAGTCTAAAAAAGTCGTTTCCTCCAATGGTTTAATCCCCATAAAACTTTCGAAAGAGAGAAGATAACTGAAAGTTTTTGCACTTCCACCCTTAGCCGGCCTGACGAGCTAGAGGGGCAAAAAGAACCGAAGGACTGAAGAGGAAAAAAAAATAAGCAAAATGCTAAAGAAGCAAACAAGGCCATTGAGCTCCGAGCTCGAAGAAAAAAAGTATGGGCTGTCCTCATAAATTCTTCTCCATTAAAATTCATACAAAAAGTAAAGTGTGAAAAAGGGGAAGGGGTGTCAGCTACCATTTTGGGTTCTTCCCAAAATTATTTGTGTGATTGCATTCTACTGAAAATAAATAACGTTTTGCTGTTTTACAAATAAAAAATTGTTCTATTTTTAATTTTTTATTATTTTTTAAAGATAGACATTTTGAAATGCATCAACTACATTATCAATTTTAAAGTATTTATCTTTAAAAAATTATAAAAATTAAAAACATAACTATATTTTATTCATAACATATCAAAATATCACCCATTCTATATATGAAATTTAATTATCTGAAGAAATAAAAAAATTTGGGAATAACTTTAAAATTAAGTGGTAGCTGAGAAGGGGTAAATGACACAAGACAAACCTGTGAACAAGAAGGGAAAAGATAAGGAATGGCATAATGCCACCTTAGGGGACAACATAAGGCACAACAACACGTTCATTGAGAACCCGTACAAGGTTGTTTTGGGCCTTGAATACGGCCCACTTATGATGAAGTAGGAAAGTGACACGCAGATGGGTTAACTGAGATTTCATTGAAAAATGCATGCAGGTACTGAAGCTGAAGGGGCAGCTCTCAGAAGCAGAGAAAGATATCCAACGGCTTCTGGAACGAGCCGATAGGGCATCAAACAGTAACAGCCCCAGTTCGTCACAGTCCATGGAAGCTGCGAACCCGTCATTTCTGGGAGATCTTACGGTTGAGACTTACGATGATGTCTTTTACATGCCACAGACCCATTACATCAATAGCATGGACGAGTGGATATACATGTGATCGATCATGTCACCACATAATTATTAAAACCCCATCATAATTAGTATTCTGTAGATGATGTGACTGATCTAACTATGTAAATTAATTTCTGGCTCCCCCCTATGGATAAGTCGTAGTACGTAGCTTCAGCTATAGGCTAGCTAGCTGCCAGTGTGTGCGCTTTTGACTATAATTGGAGAAAAATCGTGTTATTAGCCAAATAATTAAACTTACCCTTGACTCCTAATTGGTGAATCATATCTCAGTTTGTGGCATAAAGTTCATTAATCTGTGTTACCCCGTGAGGAAGTATGTGTGCCGTGTTTTTTCATCATAACTTTAATCAGCTTACCAGTACCAGCTTCCGTTTTGTTCTTTTGGTAAGGTGGAACGGTAGGCTTGAATAATAATGGCACTAAATTGCTCCTGTACCAGCTTAACTACGCCACCTTATCTCTGTTTTTATATATTTTCGGCAGTGACGTGAAGATTCTTCATTCGGGTTTAATTCACCGAATATACTGATAAAATACTTTGATATTTTGACCTTGCACCATACAGGATCCTCTCTGTGTGTGGGTTTGAGTCGAGCTTTCAAATAACATGTATGATTGTTCTACATACCCTCGAGAACCAAGACAGACATTCTTTTCCCATTCATACAAGGCTGACCAAAAACTAACGATAAATTCATCATTACATGGTGTGTTTATATGAACTTTCAGAAATCGTTGTTGTTCGTTAATTGGTCATTTTTTTTATGGGCTTATTTGTTGGAGTGTTTAGAAAGACCAAACACACGTTCAACAGTGTTTTTTGTAAAATAAGATAATCTCCTTCACATATTTACCTCAACTTACGTAAAAGTACTTTTCTGACGTGTTTTCAAATAGGCACTATTTCAGTTACCAATGAAAAGGCCTAGCTAGTTTATTTGCTATTTTTATGCATTTGAATAGTTGAATCAATACTTTATATTTAGCATGCTAATTTTACTCATTGGTTCCCGAAATTAGCATAGATCAATGAAAAGGGAAAGATGAGGACGAACAGAAAGAATAAAAAGTTCAACCATTCCGCGTAAAATATGGATGGTGGAGTACTTGAAGCATTGAACCTGGACAAAAGTGTTTGGTTCCTGATCGGGATATGACTCGAGCCTGTCTAACTGGAATCTATATATATATATATATATATATTCTCTCCCTTTTTCCTTCTATTTATTGATTCTCGTACATCAAGTTGACTTGCACTAGCTAGGCAACACACTCACAAAGTACCCGTTTCCCACAAAAAGAATCGATGGCTTTGTTTTGATCTGAAATAAAGTTATTTCAGAATAATGTTAGGGGAAGGATGAGAGTTCTAAATATTTATGGCCAAAAAACAAGGAAAATAATTCCCCTTATTTTGGAATTCTTCTTAACATATTGTCATCACGTACAATGCAATTTACAGGGGAAGGATGTGAGATAGTTTTTACTAATTAATGATTGTTTCCCCCTTATTGTTTTGGATCTCGATTCAGTATTTTGTTCGGTTCACATGAAAATGAAAAAAAAAATTATCTGATGACGCCCAACGAGTGGTGGCTCTCGGCTCTGTCATCCCTGCTGATTTCATTAAAGTCAAACTTGTTGCCTCTTTTCTTGGCCATCATCACGATACTGCTCAATCTATGACTTGAACACTTTTTCTTGGGTTTAGAATGAATCCTTGAATTTTGGGTGGTTGCCTCTTCCCCTCAGCCTTCACCGTTCCAATATTCATACGATTGCGTTTAGTTCCTGTGGTTGGGCGATTTTTTTCTTTTTGGGTGAGGTATAGGCTCTTACGTTCTTTTCTTTACACACGGAAAGCTAAGGGTTAAGTGTTTAAATATAAAGATGCGAGGCATGGAATCTCCAGAGCTCTGATAATGAGGGAGAATAAGGCAAGTTGGGTCTGGCAGATACTGACCTGCGAGAACGAAGCACATGATTGTATTCCCAATGTCTGATTCCTAAGTAATGAGTATGTTTATTGGAGCGTTTAGAAAAGTCAAACTCACGTTCAACAGTATTTTTCAGTAAAACGAGATAATCTCCTTCACGTATTTACATCGGCTTACGTAAAAGTACTTCTTTATCGTATTTTCAAACGGGTAACATGGAAGTTGGCTTTGAATGATTCAAGTGAGATTATTGCTTCGCATGCTAGTGTGTGTGTGTGAGCTGAATACAGGAATAAGAGTGAGCCGTGTTCAGAGCCAGAAAGACGTTATAGTAATATTCGACTTGGTTGATATCCTTTATACATGCATTTTCCTGTACAAAAAATGTTCAAATGAGTTCAGTTTCAAAGGTTTACCAACCTCATGATATATCTAAAGGTTGAAATAACATTTATAGAGGCATTTATAAATTATCTACCAACAAGATTTTGTAAATTGCAAATCAATTTCTGGCCTATAAGAACAATTGTTTTCAGGCCTATTCTACTATTGTGTAGAATCATAAAGATAATGCATATGATTATGTATCCATTTAAAAAACAGTTGGCAGAATAAATTTATGTTTGGATAAACGTTAGATTTAGCGTGCATTTATTCTGTCAAGAAAGAGTTTTCTGTTCAGAATATATTTTGAAAAAGGTCACCAAACCCTAGAACCTGCAAGTTAATGGAATTCTAGATTTAAAATGTATTTTAAACCTCAAAAAGTTGTTTTCACACACACATATATAGGATGTCATTGCAGATCCAATCGGCATAAGCTGCAACAGCAACAGCTTATCATTCCTGGCAGAAATATGGGCCAGCCCGCTGCCACCCGCAGGCCTATGAGCCCGCCAAAGAATCATGGCCTGCCAACCTTTTTAATTGGCTCTACTCCCCCTTCTCAGGTCCACCTAGTAGTTTGACTTGGAAAATTGTTTAAAGGGACCAAATGACTCAGGTATTTGGAAAAAATGACGAACTTCAATATCTGTAAAACCCCCCCCCCTCCAATTTATAACTTCGTATTTATATTCTGCAGGCTAAGCCATCTGATGCTTTTAACCAATTTGCCCTATGGCTTTTCACGCCTCGCTGCTCCATACACGGGGTCATTTCATTTGGACTTGACGGCCCATCCATTGGTCCTGACTAAAAGGCAAAAGCCCAAAATATCAACTCAACTGGACGGTCCAGGCCCATACACTGGGAAAGCAGTAGCAAGCCCCAGCCCAAATAGAACTCGTTCGTGGGAGTGTCGTAATACTTTCATTCTCCCCAATTGATCCATTCTTGGGTTCCCAGATCCTGTGTGTGAACGCTCAAACATCCTTCTCCCGCCGTCATGCTCAGCTCCGGCTTCATTTGATTGCAACGTGGTGAATCTCCGATCTAACCCTGTGGATCACTTGAAATATCGCTGGTTTACAGTGATAATCCCCTTCTTCATTGTCATTTATTACTCCGACTTTAGCACTATATTCATGTAGAAATGTGTGCGGTAAATTATTCCTTCCTTCAGTAATATGTTTTCCTTCCTTTTTAAACCTATTTTGATTTTCAATGATCCAGTATTCACCAAATAAATTTATATTAATTCAATTCCATCCAGAATAAATTAGAACAGCACCAAGAGAGTCTGCAGTGTACACATGGATGCATTGCCCATACGATCTGTTTTTCTCCCTTGCCAACGCATTTACTCTCACCTTGTCTCTTGTTTTTCCCCCTCCAATTCTATCTCTTTCCCAGGTACATAATCAATTATAGATACTTGTGTGTGGTTTTTTTTATAATCAATTCAATGAAATATCCTAACAGGAACAAATCTGGGAGATCAGTTTGGGAATCCATCATGAGAGTGGTTTTAAATAAGTTGAGGTAAATATGTGAGAAAAGTTTTATCTCGATTTATATACAGCGTAATTTGAAATGATTCCCAACAAAGAAAGGGAGCTGTAATCCATCCCAATTCCAATTATGTGTGTGTTTGAGAATCAATTAGAAGAAAAAAGTTTACGGATTTTGAAATAATTTTACAAATTTCAAAATGATTTTAAGGATTTTGAGATTTTTTTACAAATTTCAAGATGTTTTTTTATCTTGATTTACGTGTGCGGTTGAAAAAATGTTTTCCCAAACATGTATTATATTAATAAAATAAAAACGGAATGAGAACTGTTAAGGTTATCCGGGACCGAGTCCAAGAGAGCAAAATGCAAGGAGAGAGGGTGCAATAAAGAGCCCATTTCAGTTAGACAATGACAGCTGTAATTAGGATTGAGAAAACGGGTTGGGCCCACGGTCTAACCTTGGTGGGCTCGGGCTAGCGAAATGCCAGCCCACCCCGCAGGCCAGCCTGCCAACTCGCTGTCTTATTTTTTTAAAAAAAACATATATATATTTTTTACATTTGTTCATCTCAATATTTTTTTTACAAAGAAAAAAAGTAATATTATACTCTATTTTTAAAAAATTATTAAAAATTTATTGATGAAATTTGAAAGAGAATCATGTAAATATATTATCTCGTAGGAAAAACTGGATAAAAAAAGAAATTTATTTCTATTTTTTCATAATTAAAAAGTTGGCGGGTTGGTGGGCCAGCCTGCCACAACCCGTAACCCGCGGGCTGGCCCGTTTTCCCATCCCTGACTGTAACAGGGAGGGTGGCACGTGTCGCGGCTGAAGTCCTAAAACCAACGCACTCCCATAGGACAACGCCACACCCGATCCCCTCCTCGCCCGAAACCTCCTTCCTTCCTTCCTTCCATGGTCGTTGCTGGTATAGAGCTTGTTTGGAGAGCCCGTTTGGCCCCAAAAAGCCATTTTGGGTCTCTAACCAAAATGAGTTCATGTTTGGGGACCCATTCCCCAAAAGTCATTTTCCACAATAGCTCCATTTTGGAGAAGCAGGCGCAAATGAAGTAACACCTCCGCACGATGTTGCCAAGCAGCTCCTTTCTGGATGATGGGAGCGTCGTCACCAAGCACACGCGTCCCCAAATCGATGTTCCAGAGCTTCACAACGCATCCACTACAATTATATCTGAATCAAAGTAGATTATCCAGCGAACTCCGGCCGGCAGGAGATCAACGAGATACATTCTCGCGTAGTTGAAACTTGAAAGGCTGATCAAGAGCTTAGCGAATGGAGTAGGAGATCTTCCCCTTCACGAGGTTCGAGTCGAAGTGGTACAGGTGGAAATCAAGGTACGAGAACGTGGAAGTGATGATCAGTCGAAGCTCCGAACGCCGATGCGTGGTGGCGATGAAGTGGAACACCACATTCTCTAGGCAAGATGAGTGCTGCAGAATGGAGAATACGTCGGCGACGGAACCACGGAGATAAGTGGCACCACGGAAATAAGTGGCATCGAGAGTCATCGCTATATGAATGACCGACGGATTGCGAGCTCGTTCGTCGAAGTCTGACCACGCCGTCTTGGGACACTCCCTTCCATTGCGAAATGCTAGTGCCTCCATAACACCGGAAGCACGCCGGCACCATTAGACTCCGGAAAATCTGCGACAGCAACGAGGAAGGCGTACAAAGCGTTTCTAGATGATGGGACATTGTACAATATAAAATAATTATATTGTAAAAAGTCATTTTGACCAACGGTTTATCCAAACATAATTGCATTTTGGCCAACGGTCAATCCAAACATAAATTTTATTCATTCTACCAAAAGTCATTTTCAAAAGTCATTTTTCTCAACGGTCGTTCCCCCAACTGACTCCCCAAACAAGCCCATAGATGGTATTCCCTCTTTTTGTCTGCGTGCTTCCCCCACTAATCCTCCTCTCTTCACTCTCTTTCGCCTCTGTCTTCTTCCCTCTCATCCTCAGCCGTCGATCCCTCTCCTTCCGCCAATGCTACTTTTAATTTAATCTTATTTCCTGAAACTACACGACAACTCGACAAGTAGCCGCTCTTCCCGAGCCTACGATTCCACCTCCTCCTCCATCCCACTTGGACTTCCACCTCACCCCTCTCCCTCCTCCCTCTAAACAGGTCAGTTTCCCTTTCTCCATCTCTCCCCCTCCCTCCCTCCTGATTTTTCTTCCTGTATTGTCTATGCAACACAGCTGCTTCCCCCTCCCTCTTCTACTCTGCTTAATTTGCTTCTTGCTTTTTCTATCTTGAAAGTCGAAACTGAGTGTGGCTTTGACTACAGTTAGAATGCTTGATGATCGTCTGGTTCCCCACTCGTTCATTATTTGCTTCTCAGATAATTTGTAATTCAAATAAATCCATTCATCATGTCATGAATCATCGAGTTTCTGGCTACTTTTCGTAAATTTGTTTTCGTCCGGGCTTAATTTTGACTCTTTCTTTTTTGTTAATAAATTCCTTAGGGAAAAAATTGTTAATGGATGATATTTCGATAGAATCCAATAGCAATTGATTTTTGTTTTTGGGGGGGGTTTGGTTCTGTTAGAAAGCGTATTTGTATATGTTGCTTCTTCATTCTGAGGAACGAAAAATTAAGCAAGTGAAAGAGAGAGGCAGGGGTTGCTGGTCCTTATGTTCGCCGCGATTTTTCTGTTCAATTTCTGGCATGGTATATACCGGGTTGCCAACCTAGATTCAAATTGTCGATGCGCTAAGTTGATCTTTGTCATGCACGGTGCCGTAGCAGATCGGATTTTATTGTCTGAATTCAAAAGTAAAGTAGATTTGAAAGTGTTGCCAGACAAATTCTTAAGAAAGGGCTTAAGGGGAAATTAAATTTAAAACGCATTCATCGTCATCGGCTTTGTTTTATATGGTGGTGTGGAGAATATAGATAGGGATAAAATAGTTTTTTTTGAAGTTTTACATGCATATGGATTATAATGAAATATTCATAGCTTTTCTTTCATCAACCCTACTTTGCCTTTACATCATAATTGCTTTAAGCCTTTACCAAGAAATTACGGGGGATTCATATACAAGGACAACTGGATGATTAGCAGGTAGGCTTGAAGTGTCTCTATTAGATTTATATCCCAATTCCGTTCTATATCTTATACTAGCATTCTAGCAAGTTGATATGCGTCACATTGCTTTGACATACCGCATGGACGATTGAACTTGAGACCTTGAACCCATCACCATTAGACCTCGGCCTTGGGCTTGATCTCATATTCGCAAACATTCGTCGGTAATAAGTACACAAAAACAAAATCTGTTTTTTTGACTCATTTGTATCTTATAATGTCAACACATTAATCTAGATCAAGCCTCATAAACTTGACTTTGAATATATGCTATATCTTGAGGAATGTCAATAGCAACCTTATATGCTATCTAAAGTACTGAAAACTGAATTCACTTTTACATGGAGATCTGTATAGGCATACGTATTCCAGAGATGAGCGTAATGGAACATATCATTGGAAGAGGGGATACGTTTATTAACTGTTAACTCAAGATCCTTTACTTTCTTTTCGTTGATCAGACTAAGATAGTCTTCAATATATTACGCACGGCATGTTAGGATTTTGGCTGATTGATGACTTCATCATTTCTTGTCCTTTAACTAATGAATGACCGTCCATAAAGTCAATTGTAATTGCAAGTGAGGTTCGGTATGGAAAAGAAATAAATAAGCCATTTTTTTATTCCCTCGAGATCATGAATCTTTGCTGTTAGCCCAGCAAAATGATGTTTCAGCTTAATAATAGGTAAGACTTGGGTCATATAGTTATAATATTACTTCGTTGGCTATTTGTTCATTGTACTCATTTTCTGAAAAAAGTTTAATTGCAACTAAGCACCGTCTTGTCTAGTTAGTCATGATTTTGGACTTAAAAACTTTAATACCAAAAAGAAAGACATCAAGTTATTTGCACCCCAGGCTGGTCACTTAGTAAATGCTAATGTTTTCGGGTGCACTGACGACTTTTATTGAAGTATATCATCAATGTCTTCTGATCCTTTGTGTTCGATGTGGTGAAATTTCCAAACTCATATGGTAATGACTTAATTGGCGTTGAAAAAACACGTTCATTTAAGTTAAGGCAAAATTTCTTACACACACTTACCTTGTTAACACAAATTACGTTAAAAAGTGGCTTCTACCACTAATCTAATCTAAATAAATTCAAATCTCTTCAAGGGATGGGCTTCTTTTTCAACACTGTCAATTTCTTTGATTGTAAAAGAAGTGCTAATTACTTATTTATTTGAATGAAATATCACTCAAATTTATATTTTAACCTCATTTACATATATTTACTTGTGCGTTTGGTTTGAGAGTTGCTACTGACTAACCACAGTGCTATTATGTTCGTGTGATTTGATACTTTTTTAAAATCAGTGTTTGTTTACTGACATGTGTGGCAGTTCAAGGTGATCTGACTTCCACCGATACTAGCATTTGACCTGATCAGAAGTCTTTTGAGTTGATTTTATTGAAAGGGCTATTTGTCTGAACTGATCTGGATGGGAACAGGGGAAGAGAGCACACCTAAACTATCCAAACAAGCTTCTACGACTCAGGTTTTTTTTTTTGTTGTAGCCCTTCTCTTTTTGCTTCTATTGATCCTTCATATCTCTCGCCGTTTTTTTTTTACATCAACAGGAGGCGCCTACAACACCTTCGTACCCTGATTGGTCCACCTCTATGCAGGTAGGGGAAACGTAAATGAATTTGTTTCACTTGGCTTCTATATTCACGAAAGGTTTCCGGCGAGTAAATAAAGTTAACTAACAATTGGGCTTCTTATTTAGGCTTATTACGCTCCTGGAGCCACCCCACCTCCTTTTTTTGCCTCAACTGTTGCTTCTCCAACTCCTCACCCCTATATGTGGGGGAGCCAGGTAATACTATATTTACTCAGGGTTCTTCGCGTGCATAAGTGACGGCAGAAAAGGCTATTATTTACAGATCTGTTGATAGTTTCAGCATCCTCTAATTGCACCACCATATGGGACACCAGTTCCATACCCTCCCCTGTATCCCCCAGGCGGTGTTTACGCTCATCCTGGTATGGCCACGGTAATTCACTAACTCCCCTATACCTGCACCTGCCCTCCCCTGGCGGCTGGCAGGAAAATGATCTCTCTCTCTCTCTCTCTCTCTTAAAAGGGGGGGGGATTTGCTTATACAAGATGAATCCCATATGCTGAAAGAAACTTTGCTTGCTTGCTTCATTGTAGTTTGGTTCTTATTCTTATCCTTTCTCTCTCTCTCTCTCACACACATTCAATCATTCAAATATTTTGGTAGACTCCAAGCTCCGCACATCAAACTGCAGAACCTGGAGGGAAGGGACCTGATGGAAAAGATTGGAATTCTGCCAAAAAACTGAAGGGAACTTCTGCTAACACAGGTTCCAAAGCCAGAGAGAGTGGAAAGGGAGGCTCAGGATCTGGGAATGATGGCCTTTCGCAGAGGTGAGGCAAGCCAACTGTTAATTTAGACCTTGTTTATTTTAATACTTAATCAGTTTTCCCGAATGGATTTTCTTAGTAAAGAAAACTTCTTTGACAGTGTTGAAAGTGGTTCAGAGGGTTCGTCAGATGCAAGCGATGAGAATACTAACCAACAGGTAGATGACAACTGAGCATAATTATTTGTGCTTGGTTCTCTTGGTTTCAGTGAATGAGGTTTCCTGAAATCTATGTTACCTACTTTAAATTCTACACTTAACTGCATGTGTTACTTGAATTTTAATAGCAAAAGTCTTCGTTGAATTAATTCTATCGATAGAACGGTCATTTTTCTCTCTCTCATGCCTTTGTCTAATGAATTGTATCCATGTAAAGGATTCAACTTCTAACAGGAAGGGAAGCTTTGACCAGATGCTTGTTGATGGTATGGCGTGTGTTTTGTTCGAGATCATTTTCCTTTTGCATATGTTCTGAAATATAATTTGAATATTCCTTGCAAACTTTCTCAGGAGCAAATGCACAGAACAGTTCTGGTGGTGCCATTTCTCAGAAGTCAGCTGGTTCAGTGCCAGCAACCAATCTTAATATCGGAATAGACTTGTGGAGTGCATCTGCTGCTGTTTCGGATGTTGCAAAAATGAGACATGATCAATCTGGTGTTTCAGCAGCTGTTGCTCCTTCGACCGTAATGGGAAGGGAAGTTGCCCTTGGTGAACAGTGGATACAAGTATGGATCTTATGGTTTAATTTTTTCTGTTGAGCAAGTTATGCAAATTTCTATTAAATCTTGTTCCAATCATACAAATCTCTCTTCTATATGTAGAATATTTGCGGA
>JANTPZ010142996.1:0-35805 GCA_025593235.1 Vachellia pachyceras
AGAAATCTCCCTGACAGGGTACAATGTCTTTCACTTTGATAATTAATTAATTCATTTTTCCATCTTTCTTGGTCAGTTGTCTCCACAACCACCTGTTTTTAGTCCTTTACTTTCAAGTTATATTATTGCACTTCATTGCAATAGAACCATACAACTGGCAATGTAGGAGAAGAATGGTACTAGATTGTCTCCTCAACCAACGGAGGCTGTTAGATCTTTGCAATCTATATATGTATGTATGTGTAGATCTTTGCAATCTAGTTATCTTTTTTACTTTTGGTTTTCAGGTTCCAAGCCTTTTGTATATAGTAATATTTATGCACTCTACTTGTTAGTTTTGACCGTACCATTGGGCCAGGGTTCGTCTTGTTAAATTGGCAGCATAAGCTGCTTCACTTATTACTTCTTTACTCTTGATTTCAAATCGTTTTCCCTATTTTAAGTGCAGTCTTTCCGGATCCATTCTGTCCAAGTCTTCCTGTAGTTATTTGTTTTGAAGTTTAGTCTAGTCATAATGGACATTGGTGAGTGCGTTAATTTTCTCATCTTGGGAATGGTTTGCTAGGGAAAACGATGCCCCTGATAAACTGGATATTTAGTTACGTGTTCATAACTTCATACCTGAGTTCGGCCCTCAGGTGTGACATTTGAGTTCTCATTGGGCGTTGTTCCCTGTTGATTGAAAAGCAGGGCTAACTGTTTCTCCTTCTCCACATGAATTGAGAGCCAATGTGTTTTGAACACAACACTGAATCTATTTGATGACATATTGGCTAAGAATAACGGTTATTATGTATTTTATGCGAAAGGTATCACTCGCACCCCACCTTCGGTGCTTCAATATAATCTAGAAAAAAGTCACTGAAGTTGAAAAATATGGTTTCCCTTTTTCGACCAGTAAGACTATTTTGTTGTATGAAGTCCACAGAAGGACGTCAGTCTCGCTTGCAGTGTCCTATCACAAAATGGGAATGGAATTATTTGATTATAACAAGTGCATGGCATCACTTTCCACTTATGGTTTCATAATTACCGAGACGGCTCCTATTTTGTTAGCATCCCTTTTGTTTTTTTTTTTCGGTTGCCTGTGCGTAATGTGGCAGGAAATCTTTTTATTATACTAGAACCACAATGTTGCTGGTCCCATATGAGACCATGACTCTGACATGGCCTGCCAATAGGATAAAAAAATTGCCAAATAATACGTAAGCGTATCTGTGTCAGGTGAGTACTGCTTGGGCTTTTTTTTTTTCCACGTTGACGCCATTGTCCTTTTACATACATTCTTTTCTTTTTGCCAGTCCTTTTACATACATTCAATACGTCAGAAATGCCATAAACAACCTTTTCTTTGACTATGCTCACTCGTGTGTTTTCTCTTGGGTCAGCCAAAGAGTTGTCTCAAAAAGCTTAAACCATCCAAAAGAAAATTTAGTAGTTGCTTTCACACACACACACAGACACATTTATTTAAATGTCCCTTTAGCACGTAAACAGAATATGATCCCGAAAACAACTTTGATATGGACAACAGATTTGAATTCAATCGTGCATCCATTTTTTTAAGAGGGCAGACCACATCGCATAAGCCACACTCTAAAAGTATCCATATGTTCTCATTTCAGGATTCTAACAATTAATAAGAATGGAAAGCATTTTCCACTTCTTTTATGACTCGTTTGGTACGCAGAATTCATTTTGATGGGTATGGAAATGAATATGGAAATGGAAATGAGGCTTAAAAGTATGTTTGGTATGTCATGAAAATGAGATATGATTTTTATATGAAAAGACCTAAAAGCCCTTCTAAATTAAAAAATCTTTTTTTTTTTACTTTTAAAACTACCTAAATCAAATTAAAAAATTTTTAGAAAAATTTTTAGATGGAATTATCAACATGGAATTGGAAATCCAAGCTTTTCATATAGAATTGAAAATCCATGAGTTTGATGGAATTGGCTTCCACAATTCCATTATACCAAACATGCATGGATATGGAAATGAATTCCATTTCCATATCCATGTCTCCAAATTCCATCAAACCAAACGGGTCCTTAGATGTTTTCATGTTCAGCTGTAAGCATGTATATAAATAATTTTAAATAGTAATGTATAATGTTTTGGTGAGAATGAGATTCCTCTAATTTGAATAGACCCGAAAAGAACGGATCAAGGTTTGAGTATAATGTATATACTTGTAATAGATAAATTGGGTTCAATAATATTGGAATTTGATTCGGTGGTAAGCATTACTATATTTGGTTTTTAATATAAACCCCCTTGATTTTTTTGGTTATTTTAAAGAAAAAAATATAAATAACTGTAGATTATGTATATTTAAATACTGATTTATATAATTAAATTAGGATAATATCATTTTATATGTTAGGTAACTTAGTTTTAAAAAATGATAAATATATCAATTTATTTATCTTCCTTAATCTCTTAAAAAAAAATAACTATAACCTTTATGTTAAGCATTAGAGGCAGTGATACGAGGCATGCTTGGATTAACAATAGAATATACCCTTTTAACATGATTTATAATTTACGAGATAACCATACGATAGAAATTTTATTTCTACTTATATGACTGTATTTTCTAATATTATGGGAAACATGGCGATTATCTTCTCAAATTCAAGGTCATTGTATCTGCATCGTGATTTTTCTCTCTCATGTAATGATGTAAAGACTAATCCTTTCTTGACTGGGAAAGAAAAACAAATAATTGAATATTCAGTGGCTAAACTTTCCCGCATGGACAACACCTTTTCCCTTCGTCTTTGCCTGGCTTCCCGAAAAACCTCTACGTAGGCGGATCAATCATAACTGAAATCATTAAGATTAACCATTCAATATTTTACTGAAACATTATTGCTGATTTTTAAGAAGTAAAATAAAATGCCGTAAATAACTAAACGAGCAAATATTCCATTGCATAAAATTGGTTTCTTTAAGGAGAGAGACCCATAAGATCAAAAGTTGGAATTCTATTGCCTGTAAGGACAATATTGTGGACCATTTGTAAAGTACCTTAATGAGTGTTCTTTAAGCCTGAAAACATCCTTTAGCTTTGGTAAGGTCTAAACCTTTTTGTGAAAAAATGGTTCCTTTGCCACCGCCTTTTTTTCCTAGCAAGCACATGTATCTTCTTATAGTGTGCAATCCTATGCAATGCACTGTTGAATACTAGATTGGGTACTTAGAATTCGTACTTTAATTTTTTTCGCTACATAGAATTTAGGTAGGGAGTTAGGCTCACTCACAAGTCAAAGGTAGGGTGAAATCTCCCTTCCTCTTAGGTGATACCAATGTCGGGTAGGCGAGCCGTCAATTAACCTCAGACGTTAACCTAAATACTCAAAAGTTAGGATGCTTCCCAAAGTATCGCGGTGGGGATCGAACTTTCTCCCATTTGGTAAGAAAGCACACTCCTTACTTTATTGTACTTACATTGTTGAAGGTTAATCTCTCGGATGACCCAACTCCTATTGGTTTTACCACCTCCACTTTTCACCCCAGATATTTTTTTGGTATAAACCATCAGGTATTCTAGGGTATCCGGGATTCATTGCCCGCCCCAGACTAATACGTACATCCCGCGAGGAGACCTTACGGTGGTAGCAAGGTATCGATGGGACAACCTCTTTGAGGTTGTGTTAATTATCGTGACTGTTATTCTCCAGGGTTCGAACCTAGTCCTGAGATATTTGATACTTGGACAGTGCAGCTTGTCATAGAGTAGGCTCATGGCTTGCTGAGCTAGCCCACCTTTATCTATTTTTTTCAAGTTTCAAATATTTTTTTGGAACAAACAAAATAAATAATCTAAACTAATAACATTTTAAATAATAATTATTATGAAGCAGCAGCGTCATCAGGTTTCTCAAGGAAGCGGAAAAATCCAATCTATATCTGTGCCGATCGTCCGGTGCTAGGACAGATCGAACAAGTCAAGATGTCTTCGCACGGTAACGCTTCGTCTGCCAACGATCCTCGTCAGCCATCTGCGGCGAAGCCGTACGTCGCTCCGGTGGTTGCACCGCAAGACATGCCGATCGATTACGCAGGTTTCATCGCCGTCATCTTTGGCGTCGCCGGGGTCATGTTCAGGGTTCGTATTACTTGTCTCTTTCCGTCTTTTCGTTTAATCCCTGTATGGGTCTCACAATCCTCGTTCAATTTTTCATTCAAGCAGTACAAGCTTAGCTCCTGGCTTGCTCTCATTTTCTGCGCTCAATCCCTGTCCAACATGAGGAATATGGAAAACGATCTTAAACAAGTTATGATGGCTATGATGTAAGTTTCTGTTTACTGTTATATATCTTTTCTGAGAATCTGAGCATTTTAACATTCTTCTTTTCGAATTTCCCCTTGGCGATCTCTCTGGGAGGTTTTTAAAATTTCTGCGAAGTACAAAGTGGATGCATCCTGTTATATTAGTTATTATTTTTTTAAAAAAAATGGAATCCGTCATCGCACATAGGATTATGATAGTGGACATAGGTACACTATGGCGATTGATTTGGTAGTTTGTGGAAATGCCCAGAATCAAAAAAGCCTTTTCAACTACTTATGTCGGTCTTTGTTTGTTTTTTTCCTTTTTTGAACCGGGGGGGGGGTGTTCACTACGTATAGGATTCGTCGATTTATGATATTGGAAAGAGTTTCAGAACCATCATCCTTTGGACTGGCACATATTTCAGAAGAGTGACCTGTGCTAACAATTTAGAACTTGAAAATAATACGGACACGTTCGTGATCCTTAAGGACCAGGAAGCAATAGGTTGAATCATGAGAAAGGGGGACAAAATCACAAAACCATTCAACTTCAATCCCACACCATATTCTACATCTTCCTTCTTCCTTGTTAATTCTTAGGATCACATGTAAAAAACTTTGCTTCCCCTTTAGAAGTTACTCATCCTAGACGTGTGCCTCATAACGCTGTGCAGAGGGAGAAGTAGCTTGAAGAACATAGTTTAACGGTTGAGTGTTGAAACAAGGAGTAGATTGGTCAGACATTGGTACTTTTGGCTTTTTGTAAATAAAATATTTTTGGCGAAAAATACAAACTCCTCCAGTTTTGATTCATTTAGAAACATATTCTTGGACTTGGGAAGCCAAAAGCATTCACCTCAACTAGCATCCTCAATGATTTGAAGTTCTGAACTCTTCTACCCATTTCCTCATAATGCCACCAATGGAGATGCCTATGCAGATTCTGTCATTTGTCATGTGTGACATTCTCATTCATATGAAAACAGCAAATTATAGAGTTTGAGGCGTCTTTTCATTAACTAGGACGATTAAAAAATAGACAAACGGGTTTAAATCCTCAAGGGTCATAGGTGGGGGGATCTTCTCTGATTTTCCAAGATGAGGGTGTTTGTAAATGACTCAGTTAAAGAGATTATATGCATTCCTACATGTATTCTTACTAGGAGGGAGTTTTTAATGCATTGCAGTTTAAGGGTAAGAAAAACAGACTTGAGAAATCGTATCATGTGAAGTAATGGATTGGCTTATGTACAAGAAATTAGTTTGCTATGATTCATGATGAGATTGGAGCTCTTGGAAGATGCAAGGTTTATGGTTATAGGATATTTTGGTGGCATTTGGTAAATGCTGATTAGATGCAATGTCCATTGAGGATAGAGATGACGATCGCTTTAGACAGGGTTACAAAAATGGCTTTAGTCATGGTTGTGGTTGATTGAGTGTGCAGAAGTGCTTCTTGATTGTATTTTGAACTCAAAAATAATATCTTTTCTATACATGTGTTTATTGCCAGGGGAGTAGATTGTTAGAGATAACCTGAAAACTTTGTAGTCCTAATGATTTTTGTGCATGAATCTTTTCCAAAATAGTCCTGCAACTTACTGAAGCATGCTTCGAGTTTTTTGTTTAGCTGCGTCTTTAAGTGAGCGTATGCAATGCTATATACTTTATAACATGGGAGTTGAACTGGTTACAATGCTCTTGGTCTTGAACCCCTGGATAGACTCTACCATGTTGTAATTCTGTTTTGCATTAGTTTTGATTGAATTTTCTGCATCCTATTAGACAATATATCAAAGCCCCATATCTAATGATGGTTGGAATCTAAAGGCTAGTTTGGCTACTAGGTGGATTTTGGGGCAAAACCACTTAGGTTTTATCCAATTACTCACATTTTTTACAAAAGCTATTTTGGAGACAAAATCAAGGTTTGAAACCTAGGTTTTAAAAAAGTTATTTTCTTATCAAATCACACTCTCTTCCCCAATACATTTTCTCTTTCCTCTTTTTTCTTTCTTTCTCTTTCCCCTTTCCTACTTACTTTTTACCCCGAACTCCGTAAAATCAATAATTTTCTAAACATAATCACCATTCAAAACCTATGTTTTGCTTTTGAATCCGTAAAAGCTGTTCTCCCAAAATCTATTCTCCAAAACGTAGGTTTTACCTTAAACTCTGTAAAAATTATTTTTAAATGAACTTCCAAAGGAGCTCTAAATTAAGAACATACAAGTTTAAGGTGAATTCTACCTAGTGGATTAAGCTGTTTTGGTGTAATGGATAATCCTCGAGTTTAAGGTGATTTTGGGTTTCTAGTTGGAGCTGCACCTTGCTTGTTTCCCCTTCTGTTATTCCATGCTAAAGCGTCTGACTGTGATGATGAATTTATGCAACTCCACGGCAAGCATATCATTATATGTCATGTACGTACTTGGAGGAATAGTAAATCAATATTATTGGCTTGGGTTTTAGCCACTTGTCCATGCTATTCCTCTTCGTGAATGATTTATTGATCCATATGAAGACAAATGGTGGAGAGAAGTGAAAATTTAGGTGAATTTGATTGGAACTGAAGTAATGAGATTGAGGACGTGGGTGCAAGAAAAAGGACAGCACAGGACATTGCTGTCATTCGGCATGTTTCCAACGGAAGAGAATGATAGAGGCTGAGATTCAAGCTTGGCTGCGAAATTCTTGCTAGTGGTCAATCTTGACAGGATCAACGAATTGGCTTGAGAAAAGAGTGATGTGGGGGTAGGACTCAATTTTGATGAGTTGGGTACTGATTGGTCAGCGAGCTAGTAAATTCCAGGGCTTCAAGACCTGGTTTTCTAGCGTAGGGTCGAAGTAAAGCTCAATAGCATAGCCATGTGACATTGCCTTGAAATTGAGGTAGAATAAAGAACTCAAAGAACTCAAGAGCGGTGAAACTCGTGTAATTCCCATTGCATTGCAACAAAGCGATGGTGACTGGCGATCCAACGCAACCTGACAATTTTTCTCTCCAAGGCTATCTTAAGGGTAACATAGACTTTGTGTTATACATTAATTTTAAATAATTATTAAATAAATAATCTAATGCGCCTTGCTTAAAAATCAAACCAAAAACAACTCATGTAATTCACATTGCATGCGTTTTGTATTAAATTGCACTGCATCGAAGGCTGTAATGCGGTTTGGTTCAAATGGGACCTAATTAACCATTCATGAGAGCATGGAAGAATTGCAGGCAAACATGTTTTTTGTACAAAGATGGTGGTACTTCTTTGCACCAAAAAAAAAAAGATGGTGGTACTTCTTTGCACCAAAAAAAAAAAGATGGTGGTACTTCTTTGCACCAAAAAAAAAAGATGGTGGTACTTCTATATTAGGTCCGTTTGGAAATGTAGTAAAGAAACGTTTTTACCATTTACGAGATAAATGTGTGAAGGAGATTATCACATTTTATAGAAAAACACTATTGGTTTTTCCAATCAGGGTCATTATTCCAATTTGCAATTTGAAGTGGCCTATTTGTTTCCTCCCTTAACTGATTGTTTGTTGATGTTTTAAATCTTATTATCAGGTTTTCCATCATGGGATTGATGACAAACTACTTTGGACCGCCTAGACCTGGAAAGCAAAGTTAAGATTCAAGTTTATGACAGAACTGAGACTTTTTTTTGGGGGGGGTTAAACCTGTGATATTACCCCCCCCCCCTTTGTTCTTTAAGTCATTTTTATTTGTGAGCCATTAGGCATTAACAGTAGTTAAATTTTCATCAAAGTCGCATGCGGCTGTTAGCTACAGTGCTACATGACAGTAATGTGTTTCTTCCTGCAATGGATTTGGCCATATTTTTCTGAATATAAATAATTTAAATTATTAATAAGGATGCGCTTGCATCCGTGCTTGAAAATTGAAAAGCGACATTATCAAAGAAACTGTATGGAGCTTTTGTTGGCATGCCATGATTAAGACTTTCACCGGGAAAAGGCACATTACACACTAAGAACGAATTAAGTGGTTAGATTTAAGGGTTAAGCTATCATGAACTAATTTAAAGCTTCCGTTAACAACGGTGAATACTGTTGGATGGTTTTGAAGAGTTTGAAGCGAGAAGGAGAAAGAAGTTTGACAAACAAATTAATTCAAATGTGATGATCAGTTCCAAAGGTCTTGATGAGGGTGTTGATGTACGAGAGATTGATGACACTTGCAAATCAAATGGGCGTTGACAGCTGTGTAGTCTTTTGATCGAGGAAAAAACATGTACTCTGCCACTGAGTTGAATACGTAAAGAAATTTTGAATCCAAGGGATTGCTACGAATAACTTCCAAAAATATATATTCCTATAGGTGATACAAGAGCGAACATTCCAACAAAAGCAGCCATCTTGTTGGAGTGTTCTTTTAAATTTTGCAGCACAGCTTATTTGTTCTCCTCGCAAATTCAGCTATTTGTGAAATGTCATTGTCATCTGTCTATTGTAAGAACATATAGCTCGTATCTCTACGTTTGTTGTTTAATTTGTTCTCGCAAACGAATGAAAAGTTTCCTTTCAAAGTAGTATATAATTTTGGGGCAAAAAAAAAAAAGTTCTGCAGAACATGCGAGGATTAACTCCTACCTACAATTTCACATATTGAAAATATTGCCTGATTTTCACGAAAGTTGGGGGAATGATCTTAAAAGAACCATAACCTTGTTCATTTGTCTTTAGATTATTCTTTTTTCAATGTCCTCTACTAATCAGGTAAGTTTTCATGCTTATCTCTTTTGAAAAACATGCTTGCCTCTTTTGAAAAATAAGTTGCCTTATTCACAATATATATTTGTGGTACAATTTGACATATAAGATTTTATGGTAAATATTAACACTGATACAATTATCTTACATTTTAAGGAGAACAAATCATTTTATAATGAACACAGGAGAAGCAACGACCAACTGAACTCCCAAATCCTATTCCCTAGCTGTTTTTTTAAAACGAGTTTTGTCTTTAACTTATGTATAAGGGGGTTGAGAAGTCATTTTCAAGCAAGTACAAATCAAATCCTAAACTCCTTCCTGATAAAGATAAAACTTCTTTCTATTTTATGATTCACGTTACTTAATATAGCATATTCTATGCAAATCAACCTAAAAATAAAATAATTAAATATTGCGACCGTATTGCAATGCAATTTTTCTTTCTCATTAAATATTATTAGCAAAATAAAAATGAAATTGGGCTCTTTTTTGCTAACCAACAAATGAAATTGGACTTAGGGCTTATTTGGAAGCTATTTTGAAAATATCTTTTACAGATTTTGAAGTAAAACTTAGGTTTTAGAGAATAGATTTTACAACTTTCGAGACAAAACCCATGTTTTGAAAAGTGATTTATGTTTGGGAAGTTATTAGCTTTTATGGATTTCGAGGCAAAAAAGTAGATGGAAAAGTGGAAAGAGAAAGAATAAAATGTAGGAAAGAGGAAAAATGAAAGAAAAGAAAGAAAAAATAGGAAATAGGAAAAAGAAAGAAGGAAAAAGTAAGAAGGATGAAAGAGTGGAAAGAGAAGACCTAAATTTCAAATTAAGATTTTATAACCAAAATAACTTTTTAAAAAAATTTTTATATTGAGATAAAACCTATGTCTTGAAATCAAAAGATAAGTTTCATGACAAGCCACACAGCAGCATTTGAGTTCTACGTGTATTTACCTGATTGGGCAGACAAATAGTGAATGGTAGGAACGTGTACAGAACAGATGAGAATCTAACGTCAAGAATCCCCACCCACAGAAATCACGTCGGGCGCCAAAAAAGCGCGAAACCAAAACATTTCACACAATCTTCCCTCTTATCGTACGCCACGTGTCAGAACCTCCTCACGCTATGATATGATTCAGAATCTGCCATCAAAATCCCGTTCTATACCGTCCCTTATATATCGCGCTCGCGTTCTTCCCTCCATCCTCAGAGTGATAGGGGCATTTCCCGTAATTAAGACAAGACACGTGCCCTTTGTTTAGTCGTTAAGTCGTTTCCTTTTTTCTGTCCAAAAAAAAAAAGAGCTTCCCCTCTTTTGGTCTTTTGTTGCGTCTTCATCCGATCTCGATTTTGTTCTTGCTTGATTCGATTGCTAAATTCGTTGTTGATATCTGTAATTGATTTCCATCTTTCGTCAGCTCGTTTTTCTGCACCGATTGATCCCGATTTTCGGTTGTATCGGTTGTCTTATCTATCCTTAGGGTTTCGTTGTGGAATATTCTCGATCTGTCTTTTCCACGCCGGATCTGAGATAATCCTTTCTTTTATGTCCGATTCTAGTAAATTATTTATTTCATGTATTTTTATCGTTTCGTTGTGGTAAATTATTTATATCGCTTCGTATTTTCACGATTTGTAGACATAGATACGTTGATGGTTTGTTCGGATTATAAGATACCACGCCGTGTAGTCTGTTTAAGCGATAGATAATCGTGTATTATTTAACAATAAGGTATAATTTTTTTCCTTGACTTCCTTCGTGCTGTAATTTATAGATCTAGGGTTAGGGTTTTCTGAAATTGGGATTTCTTCTTGTTTGAATAAAATTTTTTTGGGAAAGTTAAATCGCCGACTGAAATCAGGGTTCACTTGCCCGAACACTCCAAATTAGAGCCATTATTGTCGGCTTCACGATTAGCGATAAAGTTCTACAAGAGGCTTGATTAAGGTATATATGGTTTTTCATTTCGTAATTTCATGCAATTTGTACTTTTATTCTTACGGTAATTTGTTTTCAAGTTGCTGGAGAAAGTTTTGTCAATCTAATGACTAATTTGCCCCTCGGGGGGATAATTGCTTGTGTGCGAAAATTATGCCTTCCAGGCTTAAGCAAGGGTGCCGTGATAAACGGGCCCACTATCCTTTCTTGATAACATGAAATATTAATCATTAATATTAATTAACTAAAACCAGAGTCATTGTTTTGATAATTGTCATTTCTATAGAGCTTAAGTTGCTTCTTCGTTGTCATTCCTCAGCTCTGATGTGACTGTTTATTCTCTCTTTCGCTCTCTTGTATTGGCAACTAAAGGGTCGTCTTATATGATTGCATGCAAGCGTCTGGTTTTTTTTTTTTAAGGTTTTACTTATTAAGCAAAGGAAGCATGAAATTTTCTAGTCATTAGCTACCACATGTGGCTGTTTTATTTCATAACATTGTGAACAATATATGTTTACTCTGCATGATATATGGTATTTGACTGCTATTAATTTGTTTTAGTAGTACTCTTTCATTATTTGCACTTTAGCTATGCTTATTTGTTTTTTTATTTGTTATGGTTTGAGCATATACTTGATTTTAGTTGAAGTATGATGCTTAAAGTTAAATTTGTGTCTTAATTTGGATAATATTCTGGGATGAAAATGAAATTATAATTGGTGTTTAACTGTTTGAGTTGAGGTCCTGACTGGATAATTGAACTTAGTAATGTGCATGCTTTATGTATTTCGTTAACATTAACTGGATGGTTCATATTGAGATAACTTTTGACAAACAACTATATGGGAACAGTTGTCCTGAAAAATCCTATAGAGATCATATGGTTATGAATATTAGTGACAGGAGTTTAGGGATTATTAAAATGATTTGGCAATTCGCAGACAAGGCTTATTTATAAAACAAATTACTTTGACAGTCGTAATGTGAGGCCACCTTGGGTCATTGTTTGTTTTAAATTGTTTCCTACAGGTAAACATGGTGCAGAAGCGTCCTTTTGATGCTGAGGAAATGATTGAGGTGTCTTTTAAACACCCAAAACAAGCAGGATCAAGCAATCAGCTTGTATCATTTTCAGAATCAGTATTTCCTCAGAATTCTTCCCAGATCCGTGAAACATCAGGTGTGGGTTTGGTTGGGGATTCCCCATGTTTAGAATTAAATTTGCTTTTTTTAAAAAATAAAGTTCATTTAGGAGTTGAAGTTTCTGATCAAGCAATTTTCTGTTGCAAGTTGTGTCGATAAACTGAGGTTTAGTTATCAACTAACTTTGACTTACAGATGAAGTTTTAGTTATTGAGTTTTCTGGCTCTTACTTTTTCCCTTTTAGGTGATACTAGTTTGTTTAATAACCTTTTATTTCTGATGTTCTGCCTAAAATATCTGTTACAGTATCTTTTTTCTTTGTAAAAAAATTCCTAGTAATAATAAGAGGCGTTTCAAAATTATTGTCTTCTGACTACTTTTTTTTTTCCTACCACTACCAAGAGATGGATAAATCAGACGACGGTATGAGTTTTGTTATATTTCCTCGTAATGTATCCTCTTCTAAAAAAAATGCTTTTTGACCCAGTCTACTTTGTGATTGGTTAGAGTCTGGATGCAAACAAGTTAACACTGATGGTGATGACAAACTTGCTTGTAATATTATTGTTGAACATCCCAGAGGTGCTGTGAACATTGAAGCAAGCTTTCCAGGAAGTATCTATGTTTCTTCTTGGGTTCCTAGTACCGGTGAAGATGTCCGGTCAGATATGCCAGTCCATTTCTCATTTTATCCTGAGTATTTTAGTCCAGAACGTCCAGTGAGCACATTAACTCGCAGTCAGGACATCTATTCCATACTTCTTGAACATCCTCCGCTCAAACTTGTTCCCGTTGGAGCTGATCATCAAGCTGATGTTCGAGTATGGGACTTAACAGGCTCCATTAGTGGACTGGATGCCTCTTCCAGTTCTAGCTCTGTCGTTGGGGATAGATCTGAGGAAATAAGGGCGGGAACATGTGTGATCCCCATGCCTAATATGGAATTATCTACCTGTGATAATAAAGTTGGAAGGGGCAGAACTGATTGTAGCTGTGAAGACGGGGGATCTGTGAGGTGTGTAAGACAGCATATTGTAGATGCAAGAGAGGAACTTGCTAAAACAATTGAACTAGAGAGATTTACTTATTTGGGCCTGAGTGACATAGGAGAGCAAGTGGCTGAAAAATGGAATGCAGAAGATGAACAGCTATTTCATGAGGTTGTCTTCAATAATCCGGCTTCCCTGGGCAAGAATTTCTGGAACACTTTTCCAGTCGTATTTCCTTCACGAACCAAAAAGGAGATGGTGAGCTACTACTTTAATGTGTTCATGCTTCGAAAGCGGGCAGAGCAGAACAGAAATGGCCATTTGAATGTTGACAGTGATAATGATGAATGGCTAGGTTGTGATGAAAATGAAATTGCAACTGTAGAGGAAGATGAGGACTCTGTTGCTGAGTCTCCTTATCAAGATGATACTGGTCTTAGTAACTGCTATGAAAATGATCTGCAGGATTATGGTGAGTATGTTCAAGATGAAGCATGTGATGCTAATGGAGTTGTAGACTTTACCGAGAGAGACATTAATGATGATTCAAAATATGATTCTGAAGAGATGCGGCATTCCAGCAGTTCCCCGCAGCAAATTCAGTGTCATGATAAGATCATTTGCCAAGAGAGGTGTAATGAAGAAGTACTGGATGAATCATGCACATCCTCTGACCCTGGAGTTAGTTCTCAGGAGATCAAGGGGAAGAATGAGAATGATGACCTTTGCCATAATAACTTCGGTGGTATAAACAATGGCTTCAGCCCAGGATATGTTACGGAGTCTTGTGATGCAAAAGCCTGGGATTCTGGCTTAATGTCTTGCACAAAAGATGAAATTGACTTCTTACCTACATGCAGCATGATTGAAGAGGTTTTTGGAGATGGGCTGAGGCATGAAATGAGGAGAGCTTGAGCTCAGTATTGTGCTTGGCCCCTACCCTTCAATCACAATTTTGAGAAATAATCTGTGCCCGAGGCTTTTTTGTTGAGTGAATCTCAGCTAGCTCTCTTGGCAAAGCATAATAAAAGTGATTCCAACTATGTATATTGACGTGAAATTGGCAATGTAACGGTAGTGTATAATATGGTTTTCGAGGATGAGTTCGGTTATAGAGTTGGGTCGCATCTATGATGGTTATCAAGTTGTCTCCTTTACTTATCTATATCCTTCAAGGGATTGTTTCTTTAGTAGGGTGTATACTTACGGTGGGGAAGGGAAGACGTTTTGGTAAAAAGTGATGGATGTAGAGTAGTGTAACTCTGTACTGTAGAATCCATAAAATGTTATTCTTACCCCAATTGCCACTGCTTTGGTATTTTGTTGATGTTTCCATTGTATCCTTTTTTAATTAGGATGGCCAAGGTCCTATCTGAAATTAAACAAGATGAGAGTAAGAGAACTTCAAGATAGAAATGCTAACCAATTATAGTTTTCCAACACCAAAAAAATCAATCTATATGGAAGTTATATTAATTATAAATCATGCATCCTGCTATTTTTTTTCCCTTTCAATCTTTCTCGGCACATTTCATTGGATGTTGAGTCATTATTTTTTTATTCCTCAGCCTTTGAAAATTTTTATTTGCATATATCTTGATCTTTTTTTCCTGTCATGCTTTACAAACAACAGCCTCCCTTGAGCACAGGAGAATTAGAGTCGGCATAAATTTTAGCCCTCCCATCCCATGATTGAACTTTGCTTTGCCTGCATTGCAAGATTCAAGCTTTGGTATTTGAGTGTCCAGAAAGCATATTTCATTCACCAACCTCTATCCCAACTCACACCTAACTAATTGAATTCAGCATACCCAATTCCCCTTTTATAATCACTCTCTGTATAAATATATCTTATTCCCTTGCACTGTCACTTTCACTTTGTGTCTTCATTCTGAAAACCGTAATCCCACAACATAACTACTTGTTCACTTCAAAAATGCATCGATCCCTTTTGTTTTCTTCTGTTCTCAAATAACTTGTTCATCAGTTACCGTCTCTTAGGCTCTTAAATCTTATTGGTTTCAGATCCACAATGAAAAGTGGTGCTGAAATATAGCTTCCTGCGACACAAACTAAAAAGTGGTCCCTCGTTAGGACACTAATTAACCTCACAAATTTAATGGTCCAATCATCTGTGTGCGCGTCTGTTTTTATATTATCTGTTTTTGGCTCCATTCGCTTTACGTTTTCCCAACTTTCTGATATAACTGATGCTAGCGGGCACAAGGGCAACAGATAAATAAATAATCATGCTTTCTTTTATATGTTATGCTAAATTTCTTATATGCTTATTTGGGTTAAGTTCTTTTAATCCATTCCAAACGAAAATGGATCAGACACATTGGAATAATTGAGTAGGGTTGTATATAATAAGATCTAACTCAAGTGTGGCTGGCTTTCTCATTGAGTTTGCAAATACAGTTGGATGAACAACCAATGAACTTCCATTGTCTTCAAATAACGAGTTTAAACACACACACACACACACACACTCTCTCTCTCTTTCTAATTTTATCTCAATCGAAAGATACAATATATAAACTTTGAATTTGTATACTTCATATATTCTTATGTAAGTCAGTTCCAAATAGCATAATGTAAATCCATATATTTGTGGGATTCCAAAACCATAATTGAAGCAAGACGATGGAGAGCTTGTGATTTATCCCGGAACTTAATCACACAAAATAATTTCAATTCCAATTTTGATAAAATAAATATCATACCTAGGAACTTTCTTACACGGACTCAGAATATTAGTTTTTGAACATAATTTTCCATTGCCAGGCTCTTTTTTTGAAAAAAAAAAAAGATAATACTGACAAAAAGATTTAGGATTAATAATTCACAAGAATTGGTTATTTTCCTTGTGCTTGCCTTGGCTTAATTTGCTTTTCATGCTTCCCAGGAGGCTAACTCCAGGACCCACCTCAACTCTTATTTCTCACCTTAAATATAATTATAACCAGGGTTTTACAATAATTACTCCCTCAAATAATGTTATAATTGAGGTTCATTTTCTAACAAATACTTGATATCCTAATCCAAAGAGATTATTTGTGCGTATTTAGGAATCCGTTAGGAGAAAGGAATTACGAATTCCAAGATGATTTTACAGATTTCAAGATGCTTTTTACGGATATCAAGATGTTTTTGTCTTAGTTTGCATGCACCATTGAAAAAAATTGTTTCCCAAATCATGCACAGTGTCGAGTGAACAAGATAACATATACTCTTCCAAAATATATTTTATTCTCACGTAAACTTTTGAAAAGGTAGTCTAGTTAAAGTGCACTATTCTACTGTAATTTGCTTACATGTCATTCAACCGAATTGGGATATTGTTAGGAGTGAATTATACAATACAACTACTTCTAATTTTTTTTATAAAAATAATTTTTATATTTAAAAATAAATATAATTTCCCCATACTGTAGGGAGAATTATATTAAAGGACGAATAGCAGACAATTTTTTTTACGTTTAATGACCTTAAAAATTGTAATTATTTTCTGCGATTTAGAAGTGCAAGATATGAATGGATTTTGATTGAAAAATAGAATTTATTTAATTATAACTAAACTCAAGGATTTGGATTTGTACTTTATATATATATATATATATCAATTGTTGAAGTGTTTAAAATAGAGAAAATATCCATGTAGGTTTGAAAAATAATGAATATGAAATAAATAACTTGGAGATGTGATGTAATGGAGCAATATAATAAAGGGCAATTGATAGAAGAGGACAGGACAGACTATTCCTCAGAGGCGAAGCTTTCAGTTGAGAGGCGTATGAGAAAAGAAGCAGCAGCAACGAAGGAAGGAATAGTTGTGGATTTACATAGTTTCAATATATATATATATATTTGTGATTTTTGCTTGGCGTTGGATTTTGTGAATCCCTGGCGGAGTCTCCGCTCATCACTACACGTGCTTATTTTCTATGCCCTCCCTTCTGCTTCCTCTTTGCCTCCTTCCATGGATTTCTCCTCCAAATTTAGCTTCCTTTCTTCTTCCCTTTACTTATCTCCAAACATTTGATTTTTTCTTCCAACCACATCTAGCTCCACTCTTCTTCTGCATTCACTGATCTCACATTCTTCGTCTTATCTGATTCTTTCTGATCTGTGCGTTCCATGGAAGAATCGAAGCATGTGTGCAAGTTCTGCCGGAAAAGCTTCCCGTGCGGCAGATCTCTTGGGGGTCATATGAGGTCCCATGTCTCCGGCAATAATAACTCATCAGCTCCGACGGAGGATTCAGTTGCGGCATCAGCATCTGCAACTGGCTATGGTCTGAGAGAGAAGAGGTACAAAACTTGGAGAGTCACCGATTCGAGTAACGGCGCTGAAGCCTCCAACAAGTTGTGCAAGCAGTGTGGTAAAGGGTTTCACTCATGGAAGGCTCTGTTTGGTCACATGAAATGTCACTCCGAGAAAGAGAGAGCTTCTGTTACTGCTAATCATAATCATGATAATGTCAATAGCTTCGAAGATCAAGATTCTTGGACTGTCACGGATAGCCAATCCGACAACGAAGCTCCCAGGCCAAGAACAAGAACAAGATCCAAGAGAACAAGAACTATCGCCTCGTCTTTGTCCTTCTCCAATCCTTCCTCTTCTGTTTCGGAATTTGAGCAAGAGCAACAGGAGGTCGCTCTGAGCTTGATGATGCTTAGCAGGGGATCCCCAGAAACGGGGTCCCAGAAGAAATCAAAAGGATCAGAGATCTTGAGCCCTGATCACTTCCCAATGAGAAATGGGTTTAGTAAGAGCAAGGCGAAGAAGCTGGGTTTTCAGTCCGCAATGGAAGATTCTGATGAGGAAGATGATAAAGAGCAAGGGAAGAGGAATTTCAAGTTCTTAGGTTACGAATTGAACTCAAACAATCCCTCCAAGAGTGCTCACAGAAGAGGCAAGTTCGAGTGTACTACTTGCAACAAGATCTTCCATTCTTACCAAGCCCTTGGTGGCCATAGAGCCAGCCATAAGAAGATCTCCAGAGACGGCTTTGTTCCAATAATAGATAATGAGACCAGTGAAAACTCCATAAAACCTGATTTGTCTCACCATGAAGCAATTTCTGGATCGGATCTTCATGAATGCTCTGCATGCCTCAAGAACTTTCCATGTAGACAAGCATTGGATGAGCATAAGAGCTCTCATTTAGCTGAGGCATCTGAGAGTAGAAAGGCTGAAGCTACAGATTTAATTGAGGAACCAGTTGAAAAAATCAGGCACTTGATTGATCTTAATCTTCCAGCTGAAGATGCGGATGCTGCAGAGGAAGAAGACAGCAACAATAACAGCAATTCTGAGTGTTACAGATCATCACCATGTTGGGCGAGGAGCATCCACAACAAACAGGAGGTTCTAGTAGGCCTATTCTCTAACTGATCAGGTCATTCAAAATGTATAGGACAATTTACTCCTTCTGCATTTCTTTTGGTTAATTCTTTACAGGATCCAGGTCTGATTGAAGCTATATCTGCTCATATTCTTCCGTAGTAGCTTACAAGATGAACTTAGAGATGGCATGCTAGTTCATTACTCTGTTTCTAATGATCAATTTGCTTACAATTGAAAAGGAGAATATACTTTTTACTTCTTAGTGATGAATGGCGAGAAAGAGGTGAAGCTTTGGTTTGCTTTGCTCGTCTCACTTGGCACACAAGTAGCGTGTTATCAAATCCTCCTCACTAATCACTATGCACCACTTTCAACACCAATTATCATATTATTAAATCTTTAATAGTATAGATTTAATCTATAGTGATGATCATCATAGTACTAACACTACATCATTAAACATGCTACATCTACCTCTTTTTTTTATCATTCAAAGGGCAAACACTAATAATACAAGGTTACAATAACGGAATTGAATTTATGACCTTTCACCCAAAAGATACCATATCACTAGGCTACAAAACTTTCGATGGCTATATCTACATCTACCATTATCTTTAGAGAGTTACAACAATGAATTCTTTTAATTGATAAATTTAATTATTTTGTTAACAGTTAATAGTTATTCTTGCTATCATTTATTATGGAACATGATTGCACAAATCCAATATATCCTTTATAGCATTTTACTTTTAAAAAAATATGAAAATTATATAATAACATAACCTCCCGTCTCTAAAGTATTTATTTTCTCATTGGTAAGCATTATATTTTTATTTTCAAAAGATGGAGAAGGATGACAGTTGCGAGCGGGTCTTACAATTGGCACAAGAGATTAGATTTTTATTTTCAAAATGTTTTTATCAAGTGACTTGAGTTTGACGAGGGAGAGACGTCTATACATTCATCCCAAAAATAACACTAGATAAAATTTTATTTAAGTTATATTTCATATCTTTACAAAAATCAAGGTGAAATTTCAACAGTATAATTATTTTTTTTTGTTTTGCACAATGTGAATCTTCTTTTAAGAAAAATTTGCTTAATTGTATATCATGTGATATTAAAGAGGACATGATAATATTACATTTTTTAAGTATCTATATCCTCCGAAGATAATCCTAATTAATATATTATCGAATATTAAACGTGTCCGTAACATAAAAATAAGGCAAATTTAGTCTTAGGTCATAAATAAGCAAGTTATCTAAGGAATGATCTTATAGATAAAAATATTTAATAAGAAGTCCCATTGACAACATGAGGTGTTGTCAACACAGCGCATGATGTTTGTTATTACAAAGATCTCATGTTGTCAATTGGGACCTCCCATTAAATATTTTTCTCCATGGGACCATTCATTAAATAACTTACTAATTTGGGACCTAATACTAAATTTCCCTTAAAAATAAAATTATAGGCTTTAAAATTATCTATTGGGCTAAAATGGGTGGGTCCTAGTAAGATTTTGATTGGGAGCCCATCCCTCTCTCAGGAATAGGAGAATGACTTCCAAAGTTCCACCACCATCTTTACGGGCCATCTTCTGGGTTTTGCGATAGCTTCTTAAACTTTTTTTAATTTTAATTACTGCCTTTTATATATTTGTATGGTTTCATACTTATCTATTTCATTAACTAAATTAATTTTTATATTTAATATTATCTTTTTTGGGGACCATTTTCTTGAAAGAAAGAAATAGTATATCTTGTGCAACATTAATCCGTAGATGGAGATGGTGTATTATCGTATATCTTGTGCAAGTAATTCGCGTATGTTTATCTCTGAAGTATTAATTATTATCTTTTCTGTTATAATTTTTTAAATGGGTTGTATCCCGCTTACTATAACTAGGGTGTACTTCAAGCTAAGAGACTGACGACCTTGCAAGTTAGAATCTTCGTTATCTGGGTTCGTTTAAGCAAAAGCATTTTTACTTAAATTAAAATAAGTGTATGAATAAGATTAATTTGTTTTACTAAAAAATATTATTGAACGGGCTTTTGAACTCCTCAGAAGTATTATTAAACATGAGACTGATTTTAACTTGATCGTAATGCGAGGTGTTTTAATGTTTCTAATTATTAGTGATTCTATTTTAAATCTCACTACCACTAACATTAGTGATTGTGTTTTTTTTTATTATTTTATAACTTTTAAATAATTTTAAAAATAAATATTTTTAATATTGCATTTATTATTGTTATAATCAATAGTTGTGTAACATTGCCTATTTAATGTATTTTTTATTTAAATATAATGATATTAAGTTTTGCTATTATCGATGTCACCCACGGATTATCCACTGCTAGGCACCTCTCCGAGTTTTAACATCTTTGCATAAATGAGAATCCAAGTGGGATTTGAGGAAAGGCAAAGTAAGGAAGCAGAGATTGTCAAAATCGCAAGCTTTTTGGTCTACGGAGGAAGAGGACCACCACCAAACGCACCGGCAATCATCCACGCTTTATCAATTCGGAAAACAACGCCGTCACTATAAATCATTAAATCCAAAGAGGTGCGAGCGCGCTCAAGTCCTTCTTTTCAAAGTGCATCTCGCATCTCCACTGCATTTTCTCTTTCCTTTTGCACTTCTCTGACCTTCATTGACGCTGTTTCGTTAGCTTCGAATTCTTACACTGGTTCGTTGAAGCAGCTCCGCCTGTTCCCTACTTCATCTACTTTTCGGGTCTTTATATCAACTTGCAGTTTTGAAAAGTCTATTATATTCCACGTTTCTGGGCTTTATCCAGGAACTAACGTACTTTCTCTTCTACCGTTCTTTGATTTTGAGGGTTTCATCCACCTGGGATTTCTCAGATTTACCCCTTCTTGTTTGGTTTTCTGCATCTCTTGTGATCACCTGATGGTCAAATTCACTACCATTTTCTCCCTGTTGATGGGCGCTTCATCCATCCTTGGAGACCTCGTGTTCCTTTTGCTGTTAAGAGCCTAGGATTTGTTTCCCCCATCTTCCTATCATTCAAACGGCGCGATTCGGGTGTCTAATTCAGTGTCAACTTTGTTTATCCTGCGTTATAACAACGCCTTTTTTTATTGGCCTTAAAACGCGTCTCATGTAGACTTTGAGTTGTTTCACAATGGTCGTATCTGTTCATTCTCCACTTCAGCTTGTCTTACGATCTTTTTCTTTGCAATTTTATCCCTCTTTTTTTAATTGATATATCTAGGGTTTCTTTTGGTGTTAGAAGAAGATTAGTGAATTCTTAACAAGTCCGCTACGAAATTTTGGGTTTTGCTTGTTCGGCTATGTTAAACAGTGCCTGAATAGTATTGCTTTCTTTTTCAGGAACGATTTGCTTGCTGTTCGGGTTATATAGGATTGTTGTCTTTTATTTCTTTATCAGTTTGCCTGCAATCCATCTGCAACGGACTAAATTCCGCAGTTCTGCTCGGTCGGCTTGAAGCTAGAGAATGTTTGGTTTGACGAAATCTCCCCTAAAACTGGTTCAACATAGTTCCGTGGAACCAGTCCATCCTGTTAAATCGGGATCAAATCCATTTGATTCTGATGATGATGGTGAGCCAAAGGAAAACAAAAAAATTGATTCCTCGAATGGGAAATCTTCGGAGCCTTCCCTCCTTTTACAAGGAGGTAAAACTAATCCATTTGACGATGATGGAGGCGATGGGAACTATTCTTCATCTTCGTATGCCATTCAATCAGCAAACCGAAACAAGTATAGGAATGATTTTCGTGACTCAGGAGGAATAGATAATCAATCAGTACAAGAATTGGAGAATTATGCTGTTTTCAAGGCAGAAGAGACTACAAAATCAGTCAAAAACTGTTTGAAGATAGCAGACGACATAAGAGAGGATGCTACCAAGACTTTAGTGACTTTACACCAACAGGGTGAGCAAATCACCAGGTCTCACAATGTTGCAGTTGACATTGACCAAGATCTTAGTCGGGTATAGATGCTGTTCGTTTAATGCGATTCTTTTACTCTTCCCTGGAAAACAGTCTGTTGATTCTTTTGCTAAGATGCCCTCCATGATGAACTTCCAGTTTGTCTTAATTCTGCTTGCAGGGAGAAAAACTTTTAGGAAGTCTGGGTGGCATCTTCTCCAAAACTTGGAAACCAAAGAAGACACGACCAATTACTGGCCCTGTTATTGTTGGAGGTTAATTTTTCTCTTCTCGTGTTCTTCTTCTTCTTTAGATTTTTCTTTTCGGCACTATCATATGCATGATGGACTCCATAATACAGATGATCAGGTCCCAAGAAAGGGTAGCCACTTGGAGCAGAGAGAAAAATTGGGATTGACTTCTGCAGCCAGAGGGAGGTCAAACTTTCGGACACCACCTCCTGAGCCAACCAATGCTCTTGAAAAAGTTGACGTTTGTATTTAATTAGGTGAACAATAATTAAGCCATTTAAAAATGCAAGTGCTGGAGTTTTTGGCTTCCATTAGCAAGCAATTATTTTGAGCTAGAGTCATCCCTAATTTTCAAATCACTACTTCAAATTCCAACTCAATAAAGCATGAATCATAATTTTAACATATAACTTAGTGATTTGTGATGATAAAACTATTTTGAAAGAGATCTTGCGGGCAATTTTAATTGAAGGGATCCATACCAGCAGATTCTTTGCAGGTCTTAGTTATTTGCAATCAGTACAGAAAGGTTTAAGCTGCTACTCTCTGAATTGTGTATCATACAAATGTAAATTAGGCTGGTCTAGTACTTGCCTTATTTTCATGTGCTGATTTACGTTTTGCTACACCACTAGCTTTGCATGGCACAATATTCTTTCATCATACCATGCACCATGGCGTGCTATTAATAAGTATGATTAATAATATTATATATGCCTCAGCTATAAGGTTTAGTTTCTTATTTTCTTCAGTTTCACATCACCTTTACCTTAGGATCAGGTAATTGTAGCCGTTTCTATGTGTGGCTTTTGAGGCTCCAAATTCCAGTTCTTTAATCTCTCATGTAGTGAATGTTAAGAAGACAATGAGAAGGTTGGATTGACTTCTATATGTGAATGTGTCAGCACACCAGATTACAATATTTTGATGTTTTTGCAACTCTTCATCTTTCTCATGTTAATGACTCCATCTGTTGTCACACTGGTATGTTAAGAATTTGGCTGCTAATTGTGGTCCGAACAGATTGAAAAGGGGAAACAAGATGATGCGCTGTCAGATTTAAGCGATCTCCTGGGAGAGCTGAAAGATATGGCTGTTGACATGGGATCTGAAATTGAGAGGTTAGTAAGTTAGTTAATGGGATTGTGTACGTCTTTAATTTTGACCTCGACAAGTGGAAGCGATATTTGACTTGGGGATTGGGGGGTTTGTTTTCAATTTTTGCTTAAGACGAACTGATTGTGTAGTTATTGAGAACCACTTCATGCGTTCAATTATCATAATAATTAATAGTGAGTTTGGTGAAATTTCAGACACAACAAAGCGCTGGGCCACATGCAGAACGATGTGGAGGAGCTGAATTACCGCGTGAAAGGGGCTAATCAACGTGGTCGCCGTTTACTGGGAAAATGAAGGGTGCAGGGTTACATTGTTTCCTTTGAATTTTGAACCATTGATATTGCTTTCTTAATTGTCCTTACCCCTTTCAGGGAGTGAGGGTTAATAAATTCATCCCCATTTGTATTACTCCTCAGTTAACACTTCTGTCTCAGAATTCTTAAAATGTATGATATATTGGACCTGCTATTAAAGTGAAGTGAAGGCCAATGCATTCTTCCCCGTTTTAGAAGTACAAATTCTGGTTCGCTCATGACCTCTATAACCTCACATGCTTGACGGCCCGTGAACTCATCTTAGACGGAATTGAACTATAACATGGATGGCTATGTATAGCCACACTTGATTTAATTGTTATTCAGTTAATAATTTTATAATTATTTGCTAATATTTTTTTTGAATGAAAACATTAAGTATGGTAAAAACATAAAAAATGAATTTTAAATAAACAAGCAACAAGTGAAATTTAATAGTGTATAAATAAATGAAGATTGAAAAAAAAGTATAGTTTAAGAAAAAAGAACTTGCCAAATATATTATGATCAAAGAACAAATAAATTATAATGCTTGTTGGCCCTTGCAACCTACTCCCCAAATTCTTCCACTTCCCTTGCCCAGGTCCCAGCCATTATTCCACACGGAAAGAAGAAAACGAAATGAGATGAAATGAAAAGTTGGCCAGGTACAGCAAAGGACGACTGGCCCTAATTGCAATCTCCAGAGTCCTTGCTTTGAGCACAAACAATGGAGGACTGGCTATTGTTCTTTTCATTATGAAATCAGAAACCTCCAATTTCAATCGCAGATCACAATTATTACACATTAAATACATTCTGGCGAGGTCAAAAAAACTCACTGAATTAGACAAGAAACACAGCCATTCAACAGACTCAGATTTTATTCAATCCGGGGCCAAACGAAATGCTAACTTTGAACCGAACCTACTGGGCTACTTCTGTTTACCAATCCTTAAAAATGCCCTTAACCAGAGTGCAAAACCAAGATACAGAAATAAATTATTATACATGAATCCGCCGGCTAAGAAACCCTAATCGTGAATGGGAAGGGAAAAATGGAGAGCAAGAAGAGTGGTGAGTCATAGCTTCAAGTCCATGACGCTCTTGATGTGAGAGGCGTAAAGCGAGTACACGATTGCCTGCCTCTTGGCGATCTCGAGCTGGGTCTTGCCATCGGAATAAGCGGAAGCAATGGAAGCTTGGTCGGTGAGGCTTTGGTTGTGGCGAAAGGCATCAATGGCTCGGCGCTTGGTGTATTCCCGGATGTTGTAATCGGAGAACTGGCGAGCCGTGCGGAGGAGGGAGCGGAAAAGAGAGAGAACTTGTGCTCTTGACGGAATATTCGCAGAAGCCATTTCCCCTAGCTCACAAATGGCTTCACTGATTTTACTCGATAACCAAACCACGCCTTAAAGCCCTTTCCATTTATACCAATCCGCAACCGCAAGTGGAGTCAAAGGGCGCGTTTGGCGTGAAAATGGAATGAGGGGGCCAAAGGCAGTTTTTTCTATTTATTTTAAATGGAAAAATGTCATGCTTGTAACTATTCGTTTTAAAATTTCAGCACGAAAAATTAAATAATTTTTAATCAAAGCATCCTTGTTCTAAATTTGTATGAAAATTGAAAACACAAAACATAATGGGGAAAGCGAGTAAGCTGATAACGCAAACGTGTAACAATTGTGTGTTGAATATGACTTATGAAGTGACAGAGAAGCTAATGTAGTAATAGTGGTGTTTGACAAAATTTCTAAACACCCAGCACGTTCAACAATACTTTTTCATAAAACAAGATAATCCATTTCATATATTTACCTTTTAAATGGTAAAATACCTCTCCACCGCTTTTTTCAAACAGGCAAAATGCCAAGTTCAAAGGCTAGGAAGATGTGATGAGCAGGACGGTTTTTCCTGTCCAAAGTGATGATTGTGCCATGCTGGATCCATTTGTGAAAGTGATAAAAAAGTATTTTTACGCAAGTTGAGGTAAACACGTGGAGGAGATTATCTCGTTTTACGGAAAAACACTGTTGAACGTTCGTTTGACTTTTGGAAACATTATTTCAAACAAACCCATTGTATCATTCCTACTTCGACGACTGAATAAAACCGAATTGTAACGAAAGCGTATGGATCATAATAATAATTATACATCACCAGACTCGGATGTCAAGGGTAGTTTTTTTTTTCATTTATTTTGGCAACAAAAGCATGTTTCGTGTATGCTGAGATTGTAGGCTTCCCCTCCTGAACAAAAGGGTGGCAAGTTGACTGTGGAGGTTAAGTTCATGTGGGTGTGCGTTTGGCAGAAACAAAGAAAGATCCTTTACGTCATTTATAGGCAGCAGATTTTGCTTTGCTTATTTCCATCTTCTGTTCAGAAGGTTTTAATCTTTTAGAAGCACTTTCAGTTGCGTGTGTGTGTGTGTGTGTGTATAGCATCCATTCTGTTCATCTTACAGTCGTTCAAGTTGGTACACAATTTAGGACGGATATTCCGATTTCAAGTTATGGAGAACAGTCTCAGGCAAACCAGGTACTCACTTTTATTTTGAGGACCTGTTTTTAAAGTAGTCATAGTAAATTAACCTTATTTTTTAATGCTACTTTGATCTAAATAATAAAATTCAAACAACATTTCAAAAGCACAAACCAAGCGCACTTACAATATAATTTTGTTTAGTGTTTTCAGTATTTACATAATTGTTTTTAATTAATATTATAATTTAAATAACATATTATAAGCTTGTCCAGGAGGCCTTTATTAAGGGCATAGAAGATAGCAATTTTTTTTCTAGAAAAAAAAAATCTAGCGTTGTGTTTCAAGTACACTAGACATTTCGTCTCCCGTACCATGCATAGGACAAATTAATTAACGTTGTTTATGTAAAAAAAATGGAGAGTAGGAGACGAGGAGCGCAAAAGTGCAGTCGCTGCTGCTGCATTTGCCATTTATTCTCTCTATCTTCGCAGCTTGAAAGAGGTTCCCATTTCTTCTTCAAGAAGCAAACCCTATTATGGTGATGGGATCATACTCATTCTTGCCTATCTTTGCTTCTATCCACACACGCACGGAGATATGAATATAAGCAACGTGTTTGGTTGCATGTGTTTGTTGCAAGAGAGAACGCTTTCTCTATGGACCCTCTCCTCAGAACCAGAGGACTCCAATTCCACCACCACAGCAAAATGATTTCAAAACAAGAGCTCATGTTTGGGAAAAGGCCAACCTGCAAAAGATTCACAGACGGTATGTATTTATTATCCTTAGGGATATTTAGGAAAATCAACACATATATGTTACAACTTACATATAACTAAGTTATCTAATTTCTTTAATATTCGTGAATTAATTATCAAGCTCTTATACTAAGGGTAAGAGGTAGTAGACATGATAGAGAAATTTGCAGGTGTGAGAAGATAAAGTCCAAAATTCTTTCCTGGGAGACAGAGCAGAAGGAGCAGGCTAAACTTCACTTGGAGAGGAAGGTTTGTGTCGGATCTTGGGATTATGGTTTTAACCTCATGTGAATATCATATTAATCATCTCATGGTTTATGGAACTATACATACAGAACTTGATGGACCCCACCACAAATGCAATAGAGCAACAACGTTACTAGAACAAAATAGCAAGGATTGACCTTACCCAAAAAAATATAGCAAGGATTGATATGATAGCAGGAACTGCTGGAGCACAGTTAGAGGACAAGAGAAGGAAAGAAGAGTCTCAGGTCAGGGAAACTGCAAAACAAATCAGAGAGACAGGCAGGGTTCCCGTCAAATGTTTCTGCTGATATATATTTTAAACAACTAATGCATATACATGTGCGTGCTGTTTTCACCTTGTTTTCTATTATGGATTTAGAAATCTAATGCATATGTGCGAAATAGAGATTGAATATGTACTGACATCGTAGTATGCTGCTCAAATTGTTCACATTGCAATATACCTCACTTTCAAGTATTCTATATAACTAGCCTCAGCTTGTTGTCTGTTATATGCTATATATATAGACACGCACACACCACTGTTCTGGATACCTCATATGCGGTATTGGCTGCTGAAATGATCGTCATCCTTGCATTAGAACAAAAAAATTATGATAAGCCATTTACATCAGAGTGTCAGTGCGCTTTCTAGTCTCTAATAGATAACACTCTAATTTACTTCAGAGGATAAGCAATGCCTCATGCAACTTGTTACCTTCAAATTCAATAACAACTTTGGTTATAATATCATTATCTATGTCAAGGTTAGCAAATTCTTGCCCGTTCTCTGTTTAGTGTTTCCCCTTCATTTTGGCTTTTGTGTGTTCAGATTAGCATTAATTTGTCCTGACGCATCAAAAATCAGTGCACAAGATAAAATATATGGCGAGCGTTAAATTCATCGTAGTCATAAAACCGTTTCACTGACGAAAAACTTGGCTGCAAAAGGCAATGTCTAATAATATAACTAATCCTGAAAAGTGACACCTTAACATTAAGGGAAATACACGAAACAACATCAACAATCCGAGATTAATCAATCCAAACTCAGTTGCATTTCAGAAACCTTAAGACTAAAGTCACGACTTCCTGAATCGTGCTCTTCCTTCCAGTATTATTCTCTCACATAAATTTATCACCATTCTATACATAAAAGTCATATTTTCAACATGTGGCAACCTCAGGTAACTATATTTGTTCTTATTTACGTGGGTGTAGCCTCCAGACCAGGAGAATCAAGTGATATTACGGTCTCAAATGCACCAACCAAAGCCTTGACCTTGCTCTGTCTGAGCTCAGCAAGCTTAGTTGCGGTCTCTTCAATCACATTATTGTATAAACGCCGGGTAACTTGCTTCCCAAGAAAACTTTGGTGTCTTAAAACAACTTGTTGAGATCCTGATTCTGAACCATCAATCTTGCTTCCATCTACAGCTTTTCTCCCAAAATTTCTCCTTTTACTTCTTTCCACAGTTTGGACCCTGGGCAAAACATTTTCAGATTTTATTTTTGCATCATTTGGTTCACCTTTATCAGCTTCTTTCCATCTCCTGCTCCATTTTTTAGTTTCAATTTTTTCACTTCCAGTGTCACTTAGCAAGCGTGCAGGGCGAAATTTGAGTCTTCGAGGAAGAGTAACATTATTTTGAGGATGAAGTTCAATCACCTTCCCCCTCCTGAAACTCAATTTACGAGCTGGAACACCTTTATCTCCTGCTCCACCTGTTGCACTCATCTTCGGCCTGATTTTGAGCCCAACCTTTACATTTTCACCTGGATACTGGTTTCCTATTTTGTTGCTCCTAAAATTGGCACCATTTTGTTTTCCTCGGTAAGAGTTGGGTGGAGAAATAGGTGATTCTGTTGCTGATGGCAATGATGAGAATGATGGAACACTATGTATTGTATGCTGCACTTGTCTCTTGACTTTGACGCCAGAAGGCAGTAGAGAGGGTTTCAGAGATGTATTGAGACGGTTTCCATTGTCATCTTGTTTAAAGGTCCTCCTTAAATACTGTGATCGTGAAAATGAAGATGAATTTGATGAAGTATTATGCATTGTATTCTGTGTCTTTCTATTGACTTTGATCCCAGAAGCCACAGGAGAAGAAGCTGGAGACTTGGTTTGCTGATTTCCTTGGTCGCCATGTACAAAGATCCTCCTTGAAGATGTCGATTGTGACAGTGGTGATAAAGATGATGAGGCAATGGTTGTTTTCTGCATGCGTCTCTTGTCTTTAATCCCAGACGATTGAGACAGAGATTTAGTTAGATGAATTCCATGGCTATCATGTCTAACACTCTTCTTTGAAGATGAAGGTGATCCACGGTCACTGATTTGCTGGGGCACTTGCTCCAAGCTTTTGTCCTCCAGTGATGGTGAGTCAGAAGACTGGTTAGTCGGATCAACATCCAAAGTAGGTTCCATAGATTTCTCAACAGGGGCAGCTTCATCCACATTCAAAAGTTTTTCTTGTAAACTATCGTCGATGGTTGGCTCAGGTTTGACTTCTTCGACATTCTTTTGAATTTTTAGATTAGCCACTTCTTTCAGGTTCTGGGCAGTCTTAGAACTTAGGGTTGAAGATTTCTTTACACAGTGCTTTGACGATAAGGGGCTACTAGTTGGCACTGATCTCCCCTTGCCACCAATTGGAGATGTCCTGATCTGTTTCCTTCTGGCTTCACTTGTATTCTTGCTGCCAGAACCATAAGAACTTTTGCTTTTCTCTACTTCCCTCCTCTTTTGAACATTAGGAGATTCCTGCACTGGCAGAGAAGGCAGCTCCGATTGTTCTTTCTTTATATCAATGGAATGATGGTCCATGGAAACATTGGTTTCCACAAAGGACATTAGTGTTGTGTTATCCGAAGGGACAAATTCATCTTTTGGCAATTGATCCTTCATGACTATTTCAGGCTTTCCCGAATTTAAAGTAGGAGAATCATTTATACCACCTGTTGATTTCTTCATCCCTGCTACAGAAATAGCGATATCTTCTGCAACTTTGGTTTTTCTATAACTGGCCATAAATTTTTTCCGTGCTGCAATCCATGGCTTGGCTTCAACAGAATGCTGGATGCCATATTTACAATTATCATGGCAGGAAGGAGTCCGGCCGCTTAGGTAACGAGAAAGAATCTTGGGTTCACCTTTTACAACAACCAACCTCCCATTAGAATTTGCAATCTCATTACCGTCTTCAATCCCATGTTTCTCACGGTTGATTTGGGTACCCATACATTCCTCCATCACTACTGATCAAGATGAAGCAACGTCAGAGACCCCTGCAACAGATGATAATAATCTGAGAGATGTTAAAACAAAGAATTCTTGTCAGAGAAACATGAGACCGCAACTTGCTCCATTATTTGATTTTACATCTAAGGTCAATGTTCATTGAGGAGCAAAGGAATCCAGTCCATTGGCACGGTGCGAAATCCCTATTTCAATCTTGAGCCAGACCATTTATACACTGTGGGAAGAGGGAGGTAAAACTAGGTTCTCATGATACACTGTGGGTGAGTGTGCTTGATAATATACTTAAGCATACTTTTCTTTGCAAAGAATATCGATACCATCCCAATCAAATTAATTTTGAAATAAGGACACGGCTCAAATATGATATAGATTCAGTGGATATCAAATTTGCTAGGGAAAAGGATTTGGAGTAGACTCCCAAGTTGTTCGCAAAATGCAATACAGGGTTAATGTCATTATCAAATACAAGAAAGACCCGTCCGCACGAAATTAGAAAGCTTACAAACATTATACAGATATCTTCAAACACACCTAGAAGAACTGTACAGCACAGTAATTAATTCCAAATTCAGACGAAACGGTAGGAAAGGGAGATGTCGGGAGAGGAAAAAAACTGGAAAAGAACTTATTTCTAAATGGAAGACAAAATTAATTTTCACCGGGGAAAAGAATATGATATAGGAAGAACAAGAGACTAAATGAACATGGGAGCTCAAGCCTTTGAATTAGACAACAAAATTTAAAATTATAATCAAGACAAGAAACCAGCACATGCGGTGACAAGATCATTAAACATTCCCAAATAAAAAAAAATTAAAGTCCGATTGAAATCGACGATCATATGGTCCGTCCAAGCAGAAATCACGTTTGTGGCGGGAAACAATCAGAAGGGGGGGGGGGAAACAGGGAGTGAAAGAGGGTGTACCTTATCTCTGGGATTGCCCCTTTAAAAGGAGAAAGAACCAAACAACGAAGGGCAGGGCGATCGGGCGTCAGAGAAATGGTTGGGTGGAATCCAAAACTCAAAAGAGGCAATTCATTAGCTGGGTTGATCATTGACTCGCAGCCAAAACGCGTTTGAAGCGACAATCTAACCGAATATCCAGCGAGAGAGAAAGAGCCAGCGAGGAAGAATAATAACACTGTATCCGTCTAGCGAACCATTTTCCAACCATGCAATATGATTGCAAAGGCAGAGACACACTGGACCAGGGAAGAAGGAGGCACGTCAACATCCATATCCATCCTCCCTCCCCACTTCACCTTTTTCTCTCTTTTCCTGTTCTCTGACTCCAACTTTTGCCCTCTCGCTGCAGTTTATCTACATATGCCATTGGCCCGCCAGCTGTCATTGATTCCTTCCAACTCACATGCACGCAATCGAGTTGAAATGAAACGGCTGGTCAATCACATTCCTTTTTTCCTTTCTTTTTTCCAAGTAAAAGTTTACGTGGGTCAGAACTGGTACCTGGTTTATCATGGCTTTGAACGTGTGCATGGTTATATTGGTAGTGAGATGCCCAGATTTGAAATCATACTCTTCTTGTAGATTTTGATTCAATTCTTTACCCATTAGATCAATGTTTGTTGTATGAATTCTTTTTTTTTTTTCTCCCTTGGCAGCGGGGCTTAGCAAATCATCCTTATATTCGCTGCATTTGAAAATTCAATAATTTGTAATGGTACGTAATTGCAAACTTATTACGACTTTTGAGGGCGTAATTGCAAACTTATTTTGACTCTCGTATTTTTGATTAAAAAAATGGGATGGGCCTATGGGCTCTATTTTCTTACTGATCCAATCCACATTCTGGGCCTATCCACTGGGACGGAAGCAATTCGAGTTAGGATTAGAGAGCGTGAGAGGATGATCTCAGCTACGGTAATTGTTGGATTAGAGATCCCATGCAGAAACATTCAATGAAACTTTTTTTGGTAAATTAAATAATATTGATTAATTTATCATTCCATATCGCAGATATATGGTTTAATATACTGTGTTTAAATCTAAATGATATGTATATTATCACATTGGAGTCGTATGCATCAGACTTGATTTCTTCCCAACATATCTGGAAACCTCCCACCCGTCATCTAATTGCATTACGTTATTTTTCCATCAGGGTTGGTGATGATGAATTGTGCCTCCACTTTATTAAATTGTAATCGTAACACAACTTGACATTTATAAAAATGAGGCTGGCAATTCATACTTTTGCAAACCACAAGTCAAAACATTTTTTAAGGTATCCACATTGTTAGGTACCCTACCCTTTCAGATTTTTCAATTATATCTCACAACGTTTCGATTAAAAAATTCTAAGTAAATCAAAATTTGTCATTGAATTAAAAATCCACATGATATTAACTCCATCAAAAGTCCAACCCATGCATTAATACTATTTAGTTTTGTCAAACACTAAGTTATTCGGTTTTCCTTTAAAGTTTTGGTTCAAGTTACCATTATGTATGATTAAGTTAAGGTTGATCTCACTAAGGAGGGTCAATTGAAAAATAGGCATGTACAGATCACATTTATGAAATTTTTCATACAATATATCCATGATTGATCTATGTCATTTGATTGTATACATATATATGATCATTCTGAGATTTAGTTATGTGTAATACGACGAATACCCTGGTTGGTTCTATGTGGATGCAATCAATGAAGCAGATTGTTTAGAGAATAAATAATGGCAATATTTAAGACATGATTTTTTTAATTATCAACAACGGTTACGTTTAACGAAATGGGTTAATTTCACACAATATAACAAACCAAAGTTCGAATTTTCAATGAAAGAAATGTCCACGTTTATTTTCTGAACATATGTGTGTAATTGCCACGCACTCCACACAATGAGAAACAAATGGCTTAGCCCGAGTGAAACATATCCAAAAGGCAGCAAGAGAGCTGGCCTTTGTGTTACAGTACTAATATGTTAAAATCACCAGTGATTCATAAATATTTGTCCATTTATTCTATTCTAACACTTGATGTTAATGTGCAGTATAGTGACACGTACGGAGACAACGTAGAATTTCCTCACTTGGAAGAATGGATAAAAGATCTGTGTTTATTTCACCAAAAAAATAAAAGATCTGTGTTTATCAACCATGAGCGACTTTAAGAGGCCCTTCACAGTCCTTACGTTGCTCAACTTGGGGTTCAAGATTATTCTCCCCGTGAAATAAAATCTTTCCTTTCTTCAACCACACAGATTTTACAATATATGGGATTCATGGGAAATAGAAATAAGTGTGTAATTTCTTAATGTATTAGTAGCGGTATGGTGCGAGAAATGTATTCAACTAGATAAATTAGAATATCCATCATTCAAAAAACAAAAATAAATCGAATCTAGCTGTAATTTCTATTGGCATCAAAGAGGCCGCACTACCAGTTCCAACGATGATTTACTATACAAATCACAATGATTCTTTTTCTGTCCTACACACTGCCATGTATTACTGTTTATCAACACAAATATAAAACGACCCTGTAATTCATAAAAAAGATACACAGTTCAGAAATCAATCATATATATATTTACTTGACTTTCGAAAATCTGTGGGTTACTGGTTGGATGTCTCTTCCCCCTTCTCTTCTTACATGTATTCTCCCAACTCACCAAAATGCCCCTTTTCTCAAGTCTGAAATCAGTGGCATCAGTTAGGTGCTTCAACAATGAGTCTGAAACTTTGGAGGCTAAAGCACGAGACCTCTTACTGCCCCTACCTGCACTTCTCAGAGAAACTGTTTCCATGTGAGTACCAGCAGCTTCCATAACACCTTTTATGATTTGAAGATCCTCTTTTACCTCACACCTTGACAATGCAGCGAGGCTTGGAAGGATTTCGCTCTGAAAGTCCCTCGGCCGCCTGCCTCTTTTAGTAACTTGGCCTTTCCTCGGTTGACTCAGTGAAGAGATGCCTTCTTTCCCATTTTGATCAGTGATCTTATTATTACAACAGCAATCTAGGTTCTCAGTCTCAGTCAACTTCAAGGTCATGGCCTCAAAGTAATCAAAGCCAGAAGCAGGCAGAAACTCCTCAAGATCATCACAAGTCTTGCCACTGCAATCCACCTTTACCTCTTTCTCTGCATGATCTTTTATTAAAGAGACAATTTTGGCAAACCAGCGAAGAGGACTGTCCATGAAAGATTCAGATGGAGGGAAATCAGTCATTTGGGGATCATTAGGGAACACAAATGCTGATATAGAAACCAAATTCTCTGCTGCAATCCTGACTTCATGCTCTTGCACCTGTGGATCCTCTTGTCCTGCCAATCTGTAAGGCATTTCAACTAGCCTTTCATCGGATTGTCCCCTCGCTGGGAAAAATTCAATGTTCTGCTGCGGACACCCCGATGCCTGGAAATGGACATCTACTGGAATATCCACATCTTCATTCAAGCAAGAATTAAGGTCAATGATTCTTGTCAGACAAGTATGTTTCTTCTCATTTTCATTCTTCTTATCACCCTCAGGCACCTGTCCTCCCAAGTCAGGCAGATTGCGTGAGCTATTTGCACCAAGCACACAGTCCCCCCCAATTTCCTCAATCTTTTGATTATCAGATTGAATCCGACAGATGTTGGAAGGAGAAGCATGAAAAGAATGCAGATCAAATGGACTATGAGGCTTTCCATTAGCAGGAAACACAAGAATCTTGTCCTTCCACAAGTCACTTCCCCCAACTCTCTTAATCTCAAAACCATGTATACCTCTCAAATAATGTTTTAAAATGAGAGGTTCTGTTAGAATATAATTGTAATTGTGGCTGTTAGGACTTCTAGAATCTCTCTGCTGTAACCATACAAGCATTCTGTTATAACTGCTCATACGTGGCAGCTTTGTATTTGTTCAGTTATTATTTGGCTCTTCACCGTGCTATGCATGATCAAGCTGTATTCATCACTTATATAAAGAATGCATCTGGGCACTGTGATTATTCAGTGACTCAGCTTGAATATCCCAGTATTATACACCATTTTCTGTCT